>JAXBDA010000030.1:0-155450 GCA_036023075.1 Gaultheria prostrata | reverse complement strand
GTGAAAGTGTATGTATTTTTGTATTGTGTGGGTGTATGTGAGTGTAAAATTATGTATGGAATGAATATATAAAAATGTAATGCTCGCTATTAAAAAGTAAACGTGCCTTAGGGTCGAATTTGTAGAAATTAGAAAGTATTAGGGTAAAACCGTAGTAATTACAAATTAAGGATCCTAAGTGCAATTAGAAATTTAATAACAAAATTAAAGTAATTAAAATGAAATTAAATAATCCTAAATTTTATTAAAATTTTCGGATTATTACAGGCCATGAATCAATTTCAAATATAAAAAATCGCCAGGACAAGTTCTAAATGAATGACATGTTATGTTTCACATACCACTTTTTGTTTATATACATTAAATACATCTCTTTTATATGATCTTTTTACCATGCCACTTGTATATTAATAGTAAATCTTGCGTCCGTCCCTATTCATCCATCCTTATTATTTAGTTTCACAAAATTTATGACCAGTGCAAAGGTGTCCCCAAAAATGTTAAGAATGTGAGAATCCTTCCGCGTGGTGAAGAGTTGGAATTGGCTAATTATTGGGTATTCTTGGAGTATCATGTCGCAATGCTATGTGATACTCCCAACAAATGAAAGTCGGCATCACACTATGTGGGTCATCCCTTGTCTCTCAACCACCCAACAAGAGTGAATGATAAATGTTCTTACCGGATGATTTATTGCAACATAAATGGCTGAGAGTACCACGTTGGCAATGCCACATAGTACTCCGGGAGCGTTGAATAATTACTCGCTTGAATTCGACAACGTGCTCACACAAGTTACGGCCCGTTTGGATGGGGATTAGTTTTGGAGGTATTAAATATGGAGTGTGGATTATATAGTAGTGGGTATTAGCTGTCAAAAGTGGGTGGATGATGTAAAAAGCTGTCAAAAGACAAGATTGCCCTTGTGCATGCCCTTATTACATTTATGCATTAATTACAACAATAACAACAATAATAACAGAACCCATCTACTCCTCAATCATTATGGGTATGGGCGGGGGATGATTGGAGACAGACCTAACCTTTGGCAATATGCACAAAGTGACTGCTCTCAGAGTACCACCAAACAGTGGCCTCCCCCTAAACCTCCAAGAACCGAGGAGCTACATGGACGTTTTGCTGTAGAACCATACCCTGAAATCAAAGCCGAAAGGCATTAAGGAGGGCAGACCTAGAGACCCAAATTAATTTTTGTGCTCATTACCATGCTTCTTTCATTCATGGTCCAAAACATCTCACTAATGAGCACAAAATATTTATGCATTAATAAACAAAGTTAAATCGCAAAATTAATATTTACAAGGCATAATTTAGAAAAACGAACTTATAAATTAAAATGTCAATATTTTTTTTATTTTTCGTTTATTTATTTTGCTTTAAATTTAAATTTTGAAAGGCTAATTTTATTCAACTCTCAAATAAAAAAAACAATTTCATTTGAGATACATTACAAAGGGTACAAAAGTTGACAAGAACCATTTTTTTTCCTTCCACCTTGTAAATTCAATATTAATTAAGCTAAAAAATTAATTGTAACTAAATTTTATTATTATTATTATTTTTTAATTTTGTAACCTACAAATTGAACAAAAAGTAACGTGAGGGGAGGGATGATGAAACCACCGGGTTCATTAAAGTTCTCCATGGTAAAGGGATCATGATTGTATATGTAGGTAAACCAGCAATTTAAAATATTTTCCTACAAACTTTTTTAAAAAAATTCAAATCGAATTAAAGATCTCTATTAGTAGTTTAATTTGGTATAAAAAAATTACTCCCTCTGTCCCTTTTTAAATGTGTGCTTTGGGAAACGTGTATTTTTTAGGACGTAAAAAAATGTATTTCTACTCAAAATTTTTGAAATTTTTTTGCACCAAATTAAAGTACTCTTTGAGCACTTTAATTTGGTGTAAAGAGAGACATAAAATTGTATAGAAAAATACATTTTTTAGGGGTAGAAAAATACATTTTTTAGGGGTTTGAAAATGCACGTATTCCCATAGTAGACATTTAAAAAGGGACGGAGGGAGTACAAAATTATGCGCCGAAGTACTTTATTTTTTTATCCGAAGAATATTACAAAGTAAAGCAACAAGCCAACAAATTAAAATGCTAATGTACATAATTTTTCAATTTTTTTTGTATCAAATTAAAAATTTCTATTAGTAGTTTAATTTGGTGGAAAAATACCTACAAAAAATATGCGCGGAAATACTTTATTTTTTTATCCGAAGTAAATTATAAAGTATTTTGTGCAAGGGTAGAAGGGTAAGTGGCACAACCGAACTAAATATGGACAGGGTGAGACCTTTCCATATTTATCAAGGCCTGAGGGTCCATATTTACTCGGGCAATTTACCGGCCGCTCCAATTTTGGAGTTGATTTCCCGCTAACTCCAAAGCCGTTCCAGAAAAGCACGCCTAACTCACTCACGTGGATCATCAACACTTCCAACACCATGTACCAATGTCCCGATAAACACGTGTCATTTATCTTGCCCACTGAAAGTCAATTCAAAAGGGTACCCCAAATAGATTTCCTTATTGTTGTTTACTCATCTCTCTCTCTCTCTCTCTCTCTCTCTCTCTCTCTCTCTCTCTCTCTCTCTCTCTCTCTCTCTCTCTCTCTCCTAGACCGTAGGGTAACCTATGAAAATGTCTAAACCACTAAAACCATAAAATAGGAAAGTGCACCTTAAACCTAAACCCTAGGGTACCCTATGAAAGTGCCTAAACCTAAACCCTAGGATACCCAATAAAAGTGCCTAAACCACTAAAACCCTAGAATAGGAAAGGGCACCCTAGAACTAAACTCTAGGGTACCCTATGAAAGTGCTTAAATCTAAACCCTAGGGTACCCTATGAAAGTGTCTAAAATCCTAGAGTATCCTATGAAAGTGCATAAACCACTAAAACCCTATATAGGAAAGTGCACCATAAATCTAAACCCAAAAAAGGAGTGATTAACCTTAATGGTAATAAATATTTGTTTTGTGGACCGGCCCGTAATAAAACCTATTTACTCCCTGGCATGATTATTCCGGGCCAAACATTTCTTTCCAAACCAAGGATAAACAGTGGGCCCGGAAATACTAATCCGGGCGACCCCTTCCAAACGGGCTCTTACGGCCTCAATGACCAAAGCGAGTCTTGTTTATTTTCAAGTCATCATCATACAAATTTCCTTTCAAAAAAAAAAACAATCATACAAATTATATATAAAGACGTGAGAGTCCATGACAAACCGGGCCTTGCGAAGCTTGTGGGATGGGGTTCGGCCACTTCTACTAGCGTGCCAATATTCATTTAAGGAATGCCCTCCATGTTAATCATTTGATAAGGTGTGGATTTGAGGTCTATTCCTGATTGGAATTCCCTGCAAGTTAAATAGAAATCATTTTCGTCAAGTAATTTAGAGGTACTTTAAAACATATTATTTTTAACTACCCTTTGGCAGATCTTGAAAGATAGAAATACAAAAAGTTTGACAATGTCAATTCTTTACTCTCAGTGAGTTCCAAAGCAGCATTGAAACAAGAAGAAATGTACAGGGAACGAAAAGTACATTAATGTGAATATTGTTTTTTCATGTTGTTCCGTGCGTCAACGGGCACGATATTAGTAAGGGAAAATTAAAAAGAAAAAAATCTCGTAACAAATTTGTAACAGTTCCAATCAATTGCTACGGTAGTGAAAGTAGAAAAGAAGAAGAAGCAGAAATATAGATGGAAGTGGAGAGAAAATAGGGAAGTAATTAGAGATGGGGTGGGAGTCATGGGACAGAGAGTTAAGGGTTTGTGATGTGCACCTAATGCACCATATGTGTGTTGTGCGACCAATTTGGGGCCGTCCCGGGTCTCGTTTTTTTTATCCGAATTGTTCATTTTGTTTGTCTCGTTCAATATGCGGTCCACGTAAAAATTCATGATGATCGGACATCAATAACTATTTGATCGGTAACCATTTAGCTCTTTGTTTTGTATAAAAAAAAAAACCTATAATAGTTTCTTTGGGTGTTCCGTTTTTAAGAAAAATACTGTTTGAAACAAAGTTAAAAATCTCGGATCAACATGAATTTTTACGTGAACCGCATACTTGGCAAGACGAACAAAATGAACTATTCAAATCAAAAAATTAGACCAAAGGTAGGCCCCAAATGGGCCGCACAGCACGCATACTGTGCACTAGGTGCCCGACCAACACAGACTTTGGACCCCAAGGGACACGTGGAAGAGTAAGAGGGGAAAGAGAATTTGAGACTTTTTAAATATAATCAAAATTCTATAAAATTAGGATTTTGGGTTTGGAGGCTTTTGGGGGCTCAACTACATTTCCATAGAGTATTGATTGATTGATTGATTCACTAGCATTGAACCCATTGTCACGCCCTGATATTTTTCCTTAAAATAGGTATGTACAATAATCAATGTAGGCTAATGGTGAGTCCACGATCAAGGTCAAATTACATTACCAAAGTCAAACGAAATAGTCAAAGAGTCTATCGTACCCCCAATTAATATTACATAAGTGAATAATGTTGTTACATGCCTTTGTCAAAAGAGAGATGATAATTCAAGTTACATGTTCTTCTTTTCTAAAAAAATACAAATCCAAAATGAGCAAGTAACTAGTCCAATGAGTTTTCAACATGATCATGCATGCACATCCAGAAGCCGTGTCACTCGTCTCCATGCTAAGTACCTGAAAATCATAAGGGTGAGCTCACTAGGCTAGTAGGGAAAACATCTATCCATTCTAAATGGAAATGAGATGCACATGGCGTGAAGATAAGAAGATGAAATCATTCAATAAAGCTAGAGACACCATTGATAAGTACTAAAAAAAACGTGAGGATCTCTAGTCACCTATGTAGGTCAACAACCACTCTATTGTATCCGATACGTACCCGACACGTCGCACGTGTCCAAACCCTCAATCGTGCGTCTCAATCATATCAATCATTCTATTATACTCCGGGCATACCATAAAGGCCCCGTGTCACTCTGGGCCTACCCTTTCGGGCCCCGTGCCATTCCGAACATACCCTTTCAGGCTCCGTGCCAACCGGACATACCCTTTTGGGCCCCGTGCCAACCGGACATACCCTTTCAGGCCCCGTGCCAACCGGACATACCCTTTCGGGTCCCATGCCATTCCGGACATACCCTTTCGGGATCTGTGCCAACCGGACATACCTTTTTGGGCCCCGTGCCATTCATTTAATTTATCAATGTCATTTCATGCTCATTCATATCATTTCCAAACTTACAACTCTTTCATAACTAATCAGTAACAGTCATAACCTTTCATGTTTTCCTTAAGTACTCGGGTGATCTAAGGCCCGTATTCCCTTACCAAGATTCACAAATCTTTATAATTACATCCATTGTTATCCCGGTTCACGTTACTTCCCTCCACACCAAATAATGGTGTTCCTAGCGACACACCTAATGGTAATCCCGGTGTTCATATAACCATTCTCAGCAACACACCTTGTGACGACCCGAATTTTTAAACACCTCAAAATAATGATTCCCAATAACCTCAAAATATTACAACAAATTATCGAAAATTACAATGGCCCTAAAATCCTCAAAATGTCAACTAGCACTTCTTCAATCTAGTCTCCCAATGCTAATTCACCGAATACCCCGATTCTAGCCTTTCACCTGAAAAAAAATATAAAAAGGCCGGGTAGTATGTGCAATACGAGGACAATAAATATTGCTCGAAATAAGGACGTGTTCAATAATTGACGATAACAAGTCAAGGCGAATCATAAACCATTTGTAGCCTCTTCCCTGGCTCATCTCGGTAACACGCCAAGCACCGCTGGGACAAATCCATGTGCCCCCTTTCGGGCCATAAAAACATATACCGAGGGAAATCATATTTCCTTATTCATATCTACCCGGTGGGCTTACACGTGTACCAATCTGTTCCATGGCTTTCAGCGAAATATTTTTTCGTGTCACAGTACAAGATGTGACAATAATAGAGCCAATAAACGTAGATATCAAAAAAGTACAAATATGAGAATCAAGGAACACTCTTTGCAAAGAGATTTAGCTGAGA
The DNA here is from genome assembly GCA_036023075.1 of Gaultheria prostrata. Lineage (NCBI taxonomy): Eukaryota > Viridiplantae > Streptophyta > Magnoliopsida > Ericales > Ericaceae > Gaultheria > Gaultheria prostrata. Next base: position 149,354 of record JAXBDA010000030.1, on the reverse strand, counting down.
ATGTATTGCACACTACCCGGTACCTTAAATTGTTCGCGACCGTCAAACATGTGAACCTTGCCACCTCAAATAACATGCTATAATTCCAAAAGGCTTCTGTCCTTAACCCATACTCTAAACTGGAGAGTCTGAAAGTCTATTTCCATTTCTTCTTTTTCTTCCTTTTCTTTTCCGTACGTAGGCAGGAGTTTAGCTTTTATTACTTTTGGACATCACCTAAGAGGGGATACTATTTATAGACTTACTAATTTCACCTTATTTTGACACCTAATCTAGCCTAGGTGTAACATAAGCTGGAGGTGTCATGGAATTAAGCCATGGCTGACAAAGCTTATGGGTAACCAAGGGTTAATACGTGGCAATCCTATTAACCATGAGGTGGCTAATTTCTAACCAAATGACCGATTACCTGTCTCTTTTTTTTTCCTGGAAATTGGCAGATCTTTCCCATGCAATCAATAAATAAGATATCATGTTATCTTGGTGTCCGTATGCTATAAAAATGGTCCGGTTTTTGTTTCCGAAAATAAAACTAAATATATTTTATATAAATTTAAACATCCCGGTCTAAACCTTGTCTTTACATTTTAGCTATCGAGTTGCATATGAATTTTGGGTCGGGGTATTACACACCTAATGGTTGTTCGATCTGGTATTATCATAAACCAACGTTTTTATAACGTGACTCCATCTATCCCTCAATTCATACAATAGTAAATTCTCAATCCCTAACAAATCAATAGTCACACGCGTCCACCCTTAACATAGTGTACCTCATTCTTACTCAACAACCACGTGTCATCATGTATCAGACTTACGTTGGCAGCCACAATTCACTCAAAAGTTCATCAAATTAGATTAGACCAGATGAGTTTGAAAGATAAGACATTTTTATAGCTTCTCAATCAGGAATTACTTAAAAATATGCTCTGTGGAGAAAATGGGCTCGTTTCAAAGTTGACAGCTCACAAAGAGGATAAACAGGGGTCCAAAACATGTTAAATTTGATCCATTCCTTCCTAAGGACCCATGTCCACGAAAAATCACACTCATACTAGTCACCAAGGAGAGTAACCAGTCCAAAAATTAGAACATTTGAAGGCTATTTGATACCCTTAATAATTCGTACAAACCAGGGTCCGCAAAAAACGAGTGGACACAGAACAGCCCGACTTCGAAAAATCACCATAAATCGAGCTCTTAATATTTTGAATTGATTTTAGTGTCAAAAGTTCTGTAGTGAAACTAAGTTCAAAGGTTAAGAAGGAATCAAAGTCGAATTCGTACTCCAAAGGTGAGAAACGAGCAAATACTTTGGTTATACTAATCTGTCTCAGAACAGATTTACAGGTTGCAGACTAGATTTCAAAAATTCATAATAAATCGCCTTCTCAACGAATTTGGGTGATTCCAGCGGCAAAAGAAAGGTCTTTGAGTGAAATTTAAATCATAAGGAGGAACCAAAACCAAATTCCAAGCTTATCATGGAGAAATCGACCAAAATCAGTGACCCAGTTTGCTGTACGAAATCTAATGTACATACAAGTATTGATTCACGAATATCTTTGATTAAAATCGATAAAAATGAGGGAGATGAGAACCCTACCTGCAAGGATGAAGTTGGGAGGTGGAGATGGTGGTCGGAAGTGGCGGCAATCACCGGAGGTGGTGGCAGCCGTGGCCTCCTCCTTTCTTTCTTCTTCTTTTCTCTTCTTCTCTTTTTTTTCTTTTCTTTTTTCTCTCCCCCTCTATTCCAGACCACATACACATATATATAGATAATTTCACTTACACCCCCTCTAATTCTTTATGTGTCATCATCGAGCCCAAATCTAAATTATATTACATGGTGACTCCTCATTTAAATACGGTTTGCAATTACGCACCAAATCCCAAGTTTAAATTTTGGAGTATTCTCTTTAAGTTAAATTTATTTATTTATTTTTATTTTTATGGGTCTTTACACCCATGCTAGACAGGGGCGAGATTAACTTGCACGTACAATGTCTTACATTGCACAAAAGATAGCAGGTGGACCTAATCATACGTACATAATATATCAAGCATGATAATGGTAGTTTGTGAACAGGACCTGGGATGGGTGTTGTGCATCGGATGCACAGCACCGTGCCGTGCAGCCATGGCACGGCCTCACTGCCTTTTTCCGACGACCAGAGATGTCGTAGAGGTCATCAAATACTACAAGTGTGCGAAAAATCAACTCGATCGGATATCTTTAAGTGCATCATCAGAACACAAATAACTTGAAAAGAAATGGAACACAAATGGACACAAACATTGGATTAAAACCAATTTTTCAAGGTATTTGTGTTCTGATGAAGCACTTAAACATATCCGATCGAATTGATTTTTGGCACACATGTAGTACTCGACGAGTTCTACGCGGTGAACGTCTCCGATCGTCGGAAAAATATCGACACGACCGCGTCATGGGGCTGCACGGCACGGTGCGGTGCATGGGGATGCAAATCATATAGATCAGTTGGTTTCCCATATGAGAAAAATTTATTACAACAGATTTTTTTTTTTTTTTGATGCATCGGAAATTCATTACAACAGATTTGTCATATGAAAGAAAAATTTAAATTCCAAAACTACTCTCCTACACTGCAACTTTTTCTTTGCTGTAAAAAAATCTAGAAAATTAAAATACCATTTACAAAAAATTCTAGAGACTAGAATCGTTGGATGCAGTTGTTTTGACGTGATGGCAGCAGTTCTACTCCGATCATATTTGATGAGCCCAAAATATTGACATTAGAAATCTCTATACCGTATATTATTTGTTATTTATTGTGCTTAATTAGATTTTATTATTATAATCTTTTTTTATACTCACTTTAAATATCTAATTTGCAGGAGAAGGGAGTTATAACAATACTTCAGCCGTTGAATTCACGAAAAAAAAATGCAAAGTCGGATTCACTTTGGTGCCAAAACAGAGCTCCTGATTAAATTAAGTCTTGTGGTGGTCCGACTAATGCGGGCGACCAATAGCCTTCAATTGATGCGGGCGACCAATAGTCAAGTTCCAAACAAAGCCTTAATACCGCGCAATGAAGATCAATGAACTCAAATTTTTACCGTGCATAGCAAGTACTAGGTGAGCCACTCTCATGCTTTGCACGATTGGTGTAACCCGTTGATCTCTAAGTTAGTGATCTCAATCACAAGTGTTTAGTACAAGCAATAGATTAAGCAAAGGCCCACCTACAATTATAAGTACATAATTTGAAAGAAAAAAAAAATGATTCACAAAACTATTCCCAAGACCAATCAGAATGTGAACTAAATTTTTATCACAAACTAATTAATTCCAAACGTAAAGAGTCCACACATTAGGCAATCTTTATTAATTACACAGCCTTTGGACTTAACCAAAACAATTCTAATAAAAGTTGGGCCATTTTTCCTTCCTATCTCTACCCAGCACATACCAAAATGTCGCAAGACCCTCAAACTAACAGACTTAATACAACTAAAAAAAAGGACACAAACGGAAATTGGTAAAACCTAGTCAAAGACACTCAGCCATACCCCAGCTCTCCACTCCTAATCCAATCACTTAAAAATCTACAAGAATGCCCAAAAAAAGAATGGCAAACATCTTCTCTACTTTCAGAAAACATATTTGACTCGGCTAATTTGAGAGTAACAGCCAAGTGAGCTCTCAATTAACATCTATACCTGCAAAATAGAAGTACAAAGAGTTAAAACGAAAGGCAGATTGGGAAGAAAACAAACAATGACAATAAAATAGTCGAAATTAAATAAGAAGAGTCGCCATGTGGATGGAGGAAAACTTGATCTTAACACTGTAATATGTGGAAGCTGCTCCACGTACTCCCTGATTTTAGTCCCTATGCTAAAACAACACAAAAAATAAGGCAGTCAAAATGATGTCTTATGCATTCCAAGCGAATTCTCAAAATGGCCATCAAGCAATGTCAAAGATAATATCAACCATAACACATCACTCTAAAATCGAAACAAAGGGTATAAGAACAGCAAATGCATACCAGGTAGGATCGGATAAGCATATAAATTCATGGTTAGGTCGCACACAAACAAATAGTAGACAAATTCAGCGATATCGGAAAAAGAGAGATAAACACCACTTCAAAAAGTGGTAAAGATCACAGTTCATATCAGTGGATCTTAAGTTGCTTACCTCACTCATACTACATTAGTCGAAGCTCATTCATGAACACAACGATCTCATGAACTAAGGTTTTGATAGCTGAGTAAATTACCTTCCACCACCTAGTTAGTCACAACCATGTCCATCATGAGTCCTTGAACCTGAAACACATATACCTCAAATCAGTATGTTCAGAACTGAATCTCCTATAGGTTAAAAGTAAGAAATTCCCAAACCACACAAATAGAATTTACATGGAAACAGTTACAAATGGAATTTACTCTTTGAGATACAAACAAAACTCACTATATGCCTTCAGTCAGTGCTAATGAGACCACAATAATCTTTGTAAAATAAACATTAGTTCGAAGGAAATACCTTAGCTCCTTGAGAAACTTAATGATTTCAAGCTGAGAACAGTTGCATAAGTTGCTACATAACCAACCTGCTTTGAGTATCCCATCCCATCAAGCCATTAAGATCAATTGTTTCAGCTCACATTTTCAGCCTCCCCTAGGGACTAGTCATGGATATTTGGTTTGAAACATGTTCGGCCGGCGTAGTTTCAAGAAAAATATCTTGATTTGTCCCTAGACTCTTTGCAATTCTGATCTCAACTTCTTTTTTTGAACCTCGTTTCAGTTGTCTTGTGTGGGTTCAAGTGAGTGTACAAATTGAAAATTGTTCATGAACTTCTTCCTCATGCCCTTTGCTTTTGAACCTTGTCCGTGTTTGATCAAAGTCAAAGCCCTCTCATAGAAATCCAAAGTACGGAGTTGTTGCAAACCACCGTAAAACTTTCTTGATTTCAAACCATGGTGTTTGCTCAGAGTTATGCTTCTAAACAATGCTCCATTTGTAAATATCTGCTATGGTATCAATTAACTCCAAGGGCTTGTCACTATCCAATTCGATTACCACTCTCTTCCCTTATTTTCTATACAGAAAACATTGATCAATTCACACTTCAACCTGACAACTGTATTTCCAACGGGTGATAGGTGAGATATCAGTAAGCACAATACAAGGTCAAGGCTCTCATTAGTAAAGGCTCTCATTAGTAATGGCGATAGAAGGGTTGTATTTGTTTTCTACACCTACTGGATTCTATTAGAAGTTTCAGAGCTTCTCTGAGAGAGTTGCATCGTTACTGAAATGAAGGTTACTGAAGATGACGATGAAAGAGAAGGGAAAACTTTGGATACCAGAACGTGAAAAGAACTTCAAAAGCTAAACCAGAGGCTTACGATGGCAACAATTCTTACTTTTTCAGAGATAAAGAGGCTTGAGATCAATGACGACACATCACGACATTGCTTAGAAAGCATATGACACAAAAATATATATATATACTTTCAGGAAACTTTTCGGACACAGTCAAAACTCAACATGGCTGATTGATGAACAATACGAGGGACAATAGGCACAAAGTGATTATATATAGAACGATTCAAGCTAGTTTGAGATCGAATGACTCTGAGCTTTGTGCCAGTAGAAGAAAAATGGAGTTCAATGGAGACTAGGATTTTAAAAAAATTCTCTCCCTCTCTCTCTCTCTCTCTCTCTCAAAAGGAAGGTTGCACAAATCAGCAAGGAATGAAAGCTATATTCATGATATACATGTCCATTTAGAGGTGTCAGGAAGGTTGTAGCCATAACTTATTGGTTGGCCTAACACTAATCGTTACCATTTGGTTATCAGTGCTAAAAAGATACTAACACTTAAGGCCTATTTTGGCCAAAGTAGAAAAGCCAACTTTTGGCTTTTTGCTTATTTTGGATAAAAAGTCAAAAAAAAAAATTGCTTATTTGAGAGTGCTAAAACTTTTTTAGCCAAAAGGTATGACTTTTTGAAACTCAAAAAAGCCAAAAATTGGCTTTTCTACTTTGGCCAAAATAGGCCTTAGTTGACTTTTCACACCTTCTAACCTACGTAGAACAACTAGTACAGATGACAGAGTGACACGAAAAAGTGAGTATGAAACATAGACATTCCTCTAGTTGATATATCGTGCAGCAACCATTTGAGCACCGAATCTATATGGTAAAAAAAAATTTGAGAAGTGAAAACTGTATCTAAAGCTATGCTGAAGGAGTATTCTAATAGCTTGTTTTCTATGTATATGCAAGTTTGGAGGACCAAACTTCTTATGGTGGGGAGAATGTAAGACCCCGTTTCTAAAATACTACTTACGGGACTCCAATTAGATTAGCGAGCCTTGGTTATAGTCTAGAATCTTAATAAGGGTTAAAGGGAATTTTTAGTCGACGTTCCTAGGGTCGGACACGAGGATAGCACGCTATAATTTTTCTTAGGAGTCGATACTTTTCTTCGAAATTAGACGATATCATATTGATCTACGCATTTTAGTTAGCCTATGTTAACATTTTCAGATTTTTTGGAGATCGAAACCGGAACAGAAATATTATGATCAGAACAAGGACACCTATGACTTTCTTTTCGGCCAACCGTGTGAACCCAATGCACACACATTGCATGTGCCCGGCCTCTAGTACTCATAATGGGACACCTAGCTGTTTTGCTGTCAAAGGACTAAAATTACTGGAGGGTTGAGAATTGAGATCGGCAAAATGCTAATAAAAGTTAGAAATAGGAAACAATAAGGGGTACAGTAAGTTTAAGAGAATAGGAGAAGTCTCCTGTAAAAGGAAAAGAAAAATTTCCCTTCAGTCCGATGACTCCGATCGCATCCCGTCTCCACTCCTACGCTGTCTGCCGTCTGAAAACTCTAAGTTGGGTAATCTCTTTCTCCCCATCCCTCTTCCTCGTTTTCTCTTCTGTGAGGGCTGTCGCACGCGGTGGCAGCCATGACCGAACTTTCCGTCTTTACCTATGAGGATGTTTACTTGCTATAGTGGATTCAAAAATTCATGTAAAACTACAACGTGAACAGCCACCACAAGTTGGTGCTCCAACTCACTAATCTCACCAACACTAACGACAAACTATTCCAAGCAAAAAAATACCGCAACCCACGCGTGCTTCCCCCCGTAATTGGTTATGCATCTGCAGTAAGTAATTGTCATCAAAACCTACAAGTACGTAATATATCAAATTAATTAATGGATATTAGAACACAATAGGGGCCGGTTCCGGGGACCCAAATCACGATTCTATCTCCGGCGAATCCCTCTCTTTCTCTCTCACGAGCAGTTCCTGTGAGCCCCTCTCGTCTATCTCTCTCTCTCTCACACACACACTGACACACCCCCAAATCTTGGGTTTCTAGATCCACATCACAAAGCCCAGCTCGAAAATATTGGGTTGAGATAAAACTAATAGAATGGTAGAAGGGGATTCAAACTTAAAGTGCCAATTAGCATAACGACCATTAAGGAACATAATCTGTTCTGCTGCTAAAATAGCACCGAGAGCAAAGGTGGGAGCAACCATGGAAATCGTGACATATAATAATCAAACTCACAGAATAATTCTGGTGGTTAGTGGAGGTGAAACCAAATAGTTGATTTTTGTTGTAGCAGATATTCTCCAACTGGGTCTTGAAATCAGCTCTCATCCGACAATTTCACTTACGTATTTGTGGTCGGAGCATTTGCTCGGTCTTGTTGTAGAGCAGTTTCCGCGTTGTCGGAAGGGAAACAAGTACATGGTCGAGTATTCATACATGGTTTTTTTCGAATGACATGGTGCACATTAAGTGTTTGATGAAATTGCTGTGAGAAGTAGTGCTACTTCGATGGGTTGGGGAAGGAGAGAGAGATCGGGACTTATAGTTGAAGAGGCCGGAGGAAGTTGCAGGATTTGATCGATGGACGATGGGTCTCCGAGGTCGGGTTCTCAGTTCTCTGTTAACGATTACAGAGGGGGGAGAGACAGAACGTACGTATAAAGATGGAGTGGGAGGAGAGAGAGATTATGTGAGATGGAAAGGAGCGGATGCGGTGTACACTTTTTTAAGTTTTAATCTCAGCCCTCGGTTTCAAGGGCTGAGATGGAGTGTCAAAATTTGTGTCTCCGAAACCGGCCTCATATATGAATGACTTTCTACGAGGAGGAATATGGATATGACAAGTGCCACGAACTAATTGGCCAAAGCAATTACTTAATTATCTTTTAATAATTGGCACGAACAAATTATATCTTTTAATCAGTAAACCAATGATTTGGGGATAGATTTTCCAAATGTGGAAAAAATACAAAGATCCTGTCATCATCTCCATTTGTTGATTCGATCATTTAAATAAGAATTCATCATGCCTATAAATCAAAATTATTTTTATATAGTATTGCAGGATGACTTTTCGTGAAAAGGAATGTGGATGCGACAAGTGGCACGAACTAATTGGCCAAAACAATTACTTAATTATATTTTAATAATTGGCACGAACAAATTATATCTTTTAATTAGTAAACTCGTGATTTGGGGGAAAGATTTTCCAAACGTGGAAAAAATGCAAAGATCATGTCATCATCTCCATTTGTTGATTCGATCATTTAAATAAGAATTCATCATGCCTATAATACCAAACTTATTCCATAATTGTTTTGATTTCAATTAACACAAAAATTTCCTTCAAATTCATTAATGATGAGTATAATATAGTTAGCATGTTCAGATTTTTTATGATTAAAAAGAAAACATGTTCATGATTTTTGGAATAATTATCGTTGAACTTTTGGGGAAAATTTTAATTCCCTCTCTCATGAATGATTCCATGATTTGCAACCATATGTTTTACTAGTATAAAAAAGGGATTTTCAAAATCTATACTATATACATCGTATGTAGCGGGTTTATTTGCATAGGACGGGTATATTTATCAAATTGCACTAATGTATTGGGAGTGACCTGTCTTGTAAAGCGCAATAAGTCAGCTTTGAATTTAAACCAATTTCGGGGAACAACCACTAAAAAGTAGAAGACAACAACAATTAATAAGGTACTACTCTCCAATTTATGGTCTCAGTTAACACTTTTTGCCATCCCAAAAAGATCGTCCACTTCAAAACTAATTGGATAATAGTTACTAATTTCCACTTTTAGCCTTCCATTTTGAAATTATTATTTCTAAAAAAGTAAGAAAAAGCAATGATTGAAGGGTAAATGAGAAAAATAAGTTTTTTAAAGTGCAATAATTGTGTTTCCTTATTTAGTTGGAATCTTGAAAGAGATTACTATTACATAGTACTTACGGAGTATTACATAGGGACGGAGGAAGTAGCATGTTAATTTCATGCTTATATTTGAGTTTTTTTTTTATTGGGCTTATATTTGAGTATAGATTGAGTATGTATCAAGGCTAAAAGCATCTTTTATCAAGTTTTAGAACTCTATTTTAGAGGCTAGATTTGAAATATCGAGAGAATATTTTGTAATTTCAAAAATACTAGCTACACAACCATCCAAACACAACTCAATCCACGGCCCCTCACATACACGTGGGCAGTGGCATAACCGGGATTTCGTATGAGTGAGGGCACTATGAAACAAGAGTTCCGACAACAACTCATACTCCCATGAGTTGGTGGTTGTTGATAATATGATTGACGTCGCTTGTGTCTTGCGCGGCGTGAGAAAGAAATGAGAGTTTTAGGTTTGTGTGGAGTGTTATTTAGTCCACCCACCTAAAATATAGATGAACATTACTCAAATTTCCGTTGTCCACCCTGAGCTATTACTTTGATAATAAAAAACCAATCATTTTGTAGGGCTTGATATGTGAACAATCCAAGGGAAAAAATAATCCTCAAAATTTGCATTTACTTAATTGATTGGCAAAGTTGTGCTGTAAATAAACCACCTTTTAGGCCATATATTCCTCTATCCTACAGATAATTTCGATAATAAATATAACGTTCCATTGTTGTTTGAGATAGTACTACTCTCTCTGTCCAGATTTTAGTCCATTTTGAAAGTTCATGCTACTTTTTAAATGATTATATCTTTTAAATTATATTGTTTTTCGTAATTTAAAGAATATTATCTTATAGAACTAATCGAAATCTATCAAACAAGATCCATATTAGACATATAATTCCTTACCAATTTAAAGATATCACTAATTTTTTATCCGGTTGCAACAGAACGAGGGACAAACAAATCCGGACAGGAAGAGTATTATAGTAGTAATTTTTTTGTTTTGTGGTATTTGAAGTATAAATGAGTCCTCCAATTGAATTTGTTTCGTGGTATTTGATGTATGATCAATCTCAATTTTTACATGGACTACGTACTCGACAAGACGAAGAAAATGAATGATTCAGATCAAACAAAATTAACGGTTCGGATCAAACAACGGAACACCGGATGGGTCCTATAACCACCGCACAACACCAACCCCGCACCCCATTCCCCTGCTATAATGCTTTGCCAAGTGGCAATGCAGGTAGCGGATCCGCTGTCCCCAACTCCGTGTCCCGTGCATCCGAGTCATTCATCCGAACAATTGAGGGCTTAGATTCCATATCACTCCAAACAAATCTGAGTCAATCCATGTTCATCTGCGAATCCAAGCCCTCGATTGCTTAAATGGATGGCTCGAATAAACGGGACAGGGAGTTGGGACAGGATTTTTGGGACAGCAGATTCGCTTCCGGCAATGCATGAATCGCGTACCCTTCTATAAATTTCGAAACCCAACTAATTCCTTCTGCGAACTTTTGAAGTTTGTCTCAGCTTACATCAGATTTTTCGTTGTCTTCTTTTATATAATTTTTTTTTTAAAAAAAACGAAAGTCTTATCTCAATCCTGTTAATTTTGATCAAAATACACAAGTATAAACAAATAAGTTGAGTACGAGTCAAGTAAACTGAGTAACTTATTGTTCAATTTTGATTTGAAAACTTTAAAGAAAAAATCAGACATTTGTTCAAATAGAGATTAAATTTAATTAAGTAGAATTTGCATTGATTTCGAGAAACTTGAATAGTATTCAAAATTTTATACTCGCTCCGTCCCTTTTGAAGTGTCCCCATGAAAGGACGTGTAATTTTCAATAAATACTTATAGACACCTCAATGGCGTGTCCACAGTACTGTCGCGCATAATTTTTTCAATTTACTTGCTCCAGATTAATTATCTACTCGAGTTCATCGATTTAGCGCAACAAAATAAGAAAATTCTATGTGGAAGTACTTTATAAAGTTACACACTAAATCAAATGGGAAAAGAGGGAATAAGTTTTTTGAACTGAGTAACAATTTGCTAAATTTTAGTTTTAAAACTATCCATTTAACGACAGTGTTATGGAGTACTAGTATTTTTTGAGTTACTCTTGACAACCAACATAAGCAATAATTATTTTTCAACTTCTTAGACAATATAAAACAATAAAAACAATCGAAGCAAATTTAAAATAATTGATTCATGCTTATAAGAGGGATGCGATTCATGCATTGCCACTTCGCTTGGGAAATTTTTTGGGTACCTACTGGGTACCACGTGGTACCCGAAAGTTGTATTCGAACCGTCCAAAAGTGTATTAGACGGCTCAAATTTAAACACCCTCTCTCCTCACTCTCTCCCCAAATTCAGACCATCCAAAACCAAAATAAACGCCTAGGTACTGAAAAATTGCTCCTTTTTTTTTTTTGAAGGGGTGCAAATTTCACCATTTTGTTCAATGCGCAGTTACAAACTTTTGACGGGAACAACTCGTACGGAGGGAGATGGAGTAATGCATAGCTTCATCCTAGGACCTAAACACTTCCCATTACTTTAGGCCACCTTCCGCTGTATTTTTTATTTTTTTTTATCGATGAAGTTCTTGCTCTCAAAAAGATAACTGTAAAGGAGAATACGATACGATTCTTCACAACCCAACTATAAGGTCCAATGGCATAATTTCTTGTTCCAGAATAGAGTAAGCCCTACGGAGACTAATCGACGCAAGAAAGAAGTTGAACAAAGTGACAAACTACCACACCACAACGGGTCGATCATACTACAGTAGCAGAAATTCAAACAAATGAGTTTTACGTCACTGAATCTTATCCTAAACAAAAAACAAAAAAAGCAAGTCTAATTGGCAAAACATCAACTAGAGAATATTCCCACATCAATATATGGACAAGTTAAAAGAAGTTTTCAGAAGGAATTTGTCTGTTCAAAGCTTTGGGGAAGACACATCCTTCAGCTCATTGACATGCTGCATTTGTAGTTGGTTTGTTGAACATGGGTCCCCATAGATGCGGGAACCAAAGGATAATAGCTAAGCTGAGAAGCCTGGGTGTGATTCATCAGAAACTCCTACAATCTCCCATTGAACTAGAAATAAACACAACATATAAACCACGATTCTATAAAAGAGGCAAACTCTATACATACATTTCAAAATTCAAGTCCATATTCAGATTAATAATGGAGGATAAAACTTCATACCGTAATGATATTCAATACAAATATCTATGTTTGAGATACTAGTTTTGTTGAGGAAAATTTCAACCGGAGTGTTCTTGACCCCCCTTAGAATGAAGTCCTAGACTCAGCCTAAACATATCACAAATAGTAGGAGGGGAAACACAGACGAAATGCCTCATTCCGTAACTGAATTTGTCTCAGGCATGCAAACATACAGGGACTTCTGAAGTGCGCACATAATATATTACCCAAGAGGCATTTCCTTGTTACTCGACATTTATGGCATAAGCAATGGGAGTTTGCATCCTTACTGATTTTTATTAAAACGAAAAACTAAAATGAATCTCTCTAAACTAACATGGATCTCTCTCTTAGACCTAAGTCATGGAATGAAAAAAAGGAAGACCAGGACACAAAACACATACTTATAGGCATATGTTATCCTTTACTATGTTCGATCACTTTTAACATCACTTTCGGACACTGCCCATTTTTCTTAGATATCGGCCATTATTCGCGTCGGTTATTTGGCTGCTAAAATTTGACACCAAAAAAGGATTGCATCGCTAAAAAGAAGCTGATAACAAATAAGGATGTAGCGGACACTACAAAGGAGCCATCTTAGTCCCTATACGGAAAACCATAACCTGCTGCTACTCAAAAAAGCAACTAAGAGCCATGGGATATTTTTTCCAAATGTGAGGAGCAAAAAAGTATCCAATCAGTGAATCTCAAAGCAAGAAGTATTGAGACTGAAAGCCAAATTGGATAGAGAAATCAACAATAGGTGCCGAAGTTTTTATATGAACCAACATGGCATGATTTACCAATAACCCTTACAATATTCTCTGCCTTTGTTTGTAACTTACAAACAAAGGCAGAGAAAAGGCACAGCTCCTCATACAGAGACCCTTCCTTACCCACAGTTTCCAGCAGATGATTCTGTTTCCCAAAATAAATCCATTCCAGTTCTCAAAGCTGTACTAGTATTTGCACACAAAGGTTGAGGAACAAAAAATATGCTACAGACGTCTAACTTTTGTCTTCTTTCATGACACAATTAACTTCACCTGGTTGTAAAAATACAATTTTAACCTGGTTGTAAAAGTATACTTTGTTAATTGATAAGTACAATTTGTTAATAGACAGAAGTACATGAGACCTCTGTTAATTGATAAGAACTACAATTTACTGTTTGGTTTACTGATGGCATATGTTTTGACGAAATGAGTAAAAACCCTATGATACCAAACCAAATATGCAGGACAACTGATTAGTTTCTTTCGTGGAGCTAATAAACTGTACAAACAATTTGTTAATAGATGGGAGTACAATTTTCTCTTTGGTTAACTGATGCCATATGTTTTGAGGGAATGAGTAAAAACCCTATGACACTAAACCAAATATGCAGGACAATTGATTAGTTTCGTTCAGGAATAAACTGTACAAAACAATAACTACTTCTTCCATTGGAAAGGGATTCAGATTCCTATATTTCCCATCCCAATTATTACCAAAAGAAAGAAAAACAAAACCTGCAAAGAAAGAGGATATGTTTGCTACAATGAAGCCCAACCAAATCCCACAAAACACAAAAGAACTAACTATAACAACAAGGAATCGAAAAGCAAACAACTAATAACCAATGCAAACAGCTAAAACTGGGTTTGGAGAGCTACTTGATGTGTTAGCAACAGCGTCTTCATGCAAAGGGATTTCTAGCAACATGGGTCAACCAATATGAAAGTCAAATACTATAAACAGTACAAGATGTTCACTTGGTTGCTACAACATTCGGCACCCTTACTGATACTTGTACTTAATTTATTAAAAAGTACATCCCTACGACATTTATTTGAGCTAAGAAACCATGAAATAAATAATTGAAATGCGCAATAGGATTCTTCTCCCAGGAATTGCAAAACGCTCATTCTCAAAGCAAGATTTTTATATTCCTTATTTGTCCAAAAAGAAAAAGAAAAGAAAAAATTGCAATAAACCATATAGTGCCCTGATATCCACTAAGTATTGAGGACATATCTATTCAGTTTTTGGTGTCAAAACAAATTCTATTAGATGCGATGGATTACTATGATCTCAAACAACAATAGAATTTGACTTGATACTAAGGATTGAGGATATCCAATCACTAAGTAGTACGGCCTAAGAGGTTGCTTGATTTATAGCAGACATTGTCAATCAATGAGCTAGGCAAAATTTTGAGCTTATCGAATATTAGTTGGGAAAATAAATAAATATGATCACCCTCCAAAATAAGATGCAAAATAATTGTTACAAAGACTCTAAGACAATGTTTTATCCTATTAGTAATACTATGATCAAGCTAGCAAAGTCTATTACGGTATTACCTACTTCTTTTTCATCCTGCTCGTTGCCCAAAGCAAGTAAAGACTGGAAAAGACAGTAAAATAAGAAAAGAAACACCAAATCCCCAAAAGTAGAGAGGCAAGTGCCAACTTACAATTTCAGCATTAATAAGTATACCTCATCTCCACAATCCCTCCATCCCCTAACAACAATTATAAACAAACAAATCACAATTAGTTCATAAGAACCAACTACTGGAATTGAACAACACCAAACAATAAGATTAAACAATATTTACGCACCATTACAGAAGATTACTCCAGCCATCATACAAATGGTCATAGCGACCAAGACAGCAACACATGACCAAACCAATATCTCTCTGTAGCACACGGAGAAATCTTTAGACGCAGTTAGGGCTCCCAAAGCTCCCAATCTTCTGCCAAATACAGACTGACTCTTTAGCAAACCCCTACCCCTCAGGTCATCCTTGAAAGCTTCAATACTTAGAATATGTAGACGTTGGCGATTAACTAGGTCGGTTGAGGGATGAGAGAGCTGTCTAATTTTTGCCACTGCAGTAACTACTGATAATCCATAACAGCCCCCAAATGAGAAGAGAGTAACAATGGTCCATCCCAAAGCAGTCCGGCAAGAAAACTGCCCCCGTTGGGCTTGCGAAACAACGATAAGACTAATGTATCCCAAGAGCACCAGGAGAATCACCACGGAGCTATTTCCCAGTGCGATCATAGCTTTGTTGGCTTGTTTCTGCAATTTAAGATCATATTTCCAGAGTTCTGCTTCCTTCTTCTCAAACGGCTTCAAAATTTCGTATTCATAGGGACTGGGTACGTTCGTGGAGGGCCCAAAGGGGGAGGACTAGCATGAGCATCTGGAATTGAAAGAAAGAAGATAATTAGTAACTAGTCGTGTATACTTCACGCACAGACCCCTAAGAGAGAGAGAGAGTTACCTGCCATTGTTGTCACTGTTTTCAGGTGTAGAAGAAGGTGAAGTGTGCTTCCCAAAACCCTAGAACACTCTCTTGCTCCCCAAAACCCTACAAATGTCCGGTGTGGAAATCTTTACAATAATGATACAATAGTGAAAGTGTGTGTATATATCATTATTGAAATCTTTATATATTGACCGGATAGATAGAGAGTAGATAACTAACAAGCGGGGCCACCGTCATTTCCATGAATAATAGTACTTTTTTTTTATCAAAATTAAGCCCTCGTCCCATTAACTCAAAAAGTCAAAAACCAGTTTATTGTGCTTTTCGAGACAGGTCATCCCCTCACAATACATCACATAAAAAATCACAAAAATTCAATGCATTTTTCGAGTTCTCACATAAAAAAACCAAAAAAGACAAGTTAGTGGTACACCCCCTCATAGTACTTCCCAATCCCAAATGTGAGATTATTCATCCAACACGTCAACGATACGGCGACACGCGTTTTTTTTTTTTTTTGCCTTATTCCTCTCAACTTTTTACACTTTTTATTTTTGTCTTTATTTTTTAAAAAAATCACATTTACTTTGTTTTGCGTCAAACTTGTTATGTTCATGATTAATCTCGACAATGGGAATTAAAAAAATATAAAATTATAATCAAAACTCGAACAAATACCAAATCTTGAAAGTGCAAAAAGCCAAAAAGTAAGAAAAAAATTTAAAAAGTCAAACAGATAAATGGTTGCTTTTTTTTCGTCTTTATTTGATTTTTTCGCATTAATTAGTTTCGTGTCAAGTTTTTGTGTCTTATTGGTTTTTCTCCTCGAGAGGAACCGAAAAAGTAAAAAATTATGATCAATTTTTTGAATGAAAACGAAAATAACCAATAAGACACAAAAACTTGAAACGAAACTAACTAACGCGGAAAAAAAATCAAATGAAAGATGGAAAAAAAAGGCAACCATTGTTTATTAGGCCAAAATAGGAATGTGTAACAACCTATTAGAATTCCAACAGGAAGTTAATGAGAATAACTGATCACCAGATGCCAGTAAAAATAAATGAATCCCTTCATATGACACTTCGGCTTTTCAATAAGTCAAGCCTTGTTGGAGTGGAACTGTCATTTTTATTTCCTTTTCTTTATTTTCCCTCAATTCCAAACAGAAAAGGAATACCTGAGCTTTTTTAGAGCCAGAAAGTGTAGGTGATCTGGACCATTCAATTTTGAATTCTGTGTACATTCTGGATACTCATTATGTATACGTAGCGGTGCTCTTCTAGAGCAACAAATTCTTTTCCTGAGTTGAATAATTGGGCCCACGCATTTTTCAGAACTCCACTTTCATGGGCAATCGAATTTTGTCTTTGAAGAGAGTAATAATTTCGGCCCACACAACTGGGCCCAGGTCCAATAGCACTCATCATCGGAGCCACACATCCCACAATTAATTTGCAAAAGCACTCTTACCGGTTAAAGTTAATTTTTACAAAAGTTAACAAATACTCCCTCCGTCCCTTTTATAGTGTGTACATTTCCATTTTGGGTTGTCCCTTAATAAGGGTGTGTTTTGAAAAGTTTGTGGGTACATTTCTCATTTTGCTCTTAAAAGTAGATTCATTTTTTAAAAGTTAGTGGGTATTATTATATTGATAAGGGTAAGGAATGAAAAATAGATGTAAAAGTTGATATGAGAGAAAAATAGTTGTAATTCCTAGGTAACACACTTAAAAAGGGACGGAGGGAGTACTTATATCTAAACTATTGATTGCCAAGAGGGATGGGTAAAATGAGTGCATTACACCTTGTAACGCGAATGAGGCGCCAAAGGGATTTCAATTTTCATGACAATTACCTCTCTTCTTATCTTTGCATGTTTTTCGTCTCTCTCATATTCATATTCTCTCTCTCTCTCTCTCTCTCTCTCTATCTCTCTCTCTCTCTCTCGTTTGCAACCGAGCTTTGTTGTGCTCGAGCACGGCTCGGTTGTAATTTTCGAGTCGAGCCAAACTTTGAAGTGTAAAGCTCGAATTGTTTATTAAATGAGCCCATAACTCAAGTTCGATTACTAAATGAGTTAACCCTTAATGAGTTGAGCTGCGAGCAGCTTGGCTCATTTGCAGCCCTATCTCTCTCTATACACTTTTGTCTTTTCCATTTTGCTACCTTGCCATGAATTTTTTTTTTTTGGTCTAAAAATGAAATTAAATTCCTGAGAGTAAAGTAAATTCAATATATAGTTACTCTCCGTTGATTTTTTTCCCCCAAAAAATGATTCATCTCAATGAGAGAATCATAAAGGTGTAAAGATAGTTATTTTTTTTTTCTTTTTATGTGAAAAGACCATATAAAATGAACAAAAACTATGTCAGACATTGAAATTTGCTCTTAATTTTAAGCCTTTTGTTATCTTCGTTTATTTGTCTGGAAGTTTTTCATAATTTAATTTTTCTTCTATTATTCTAATTTTGGAAAAGTGCATGCATGCATGCCACTTGTGCTAGAGTTAGAAAGCCGCGTTGGACTTTTTGGGGGTGTGAGTTATGAATACTTCCTCCGTCCCTAGATTCCCTATTACTCTCTGTCTCTCACTGTTCCTATTTAAGGGCATCTCCTGTGTACTACTTAAAAGAGTACCCCAGAGTGCCCTACCTATCTAACTAAGAAAAATTTAAAAAAATGCTCTCTAGTACACAAAAATTGACTCCCTAAAATCCTAGGTTGCACTCCTCACTCCTACTAGGAAAAATGAAATAAGCATGTGGTAAATAAGCGGATACACATGTGCTTGAAGTTATATACCCGATGCTAAGATCTCATGTTTGAAAACTCTCGAGAACTATCAAACTCATGTGGGGCCAGCTCTCCTATTAGGAAAAATGAAATAAGTATATGGTAACCCCGTAAAATTGACATGTCCATAAGACCATAGTCATAGCTATGAAAGATGAGTCCTCCAGAAAGAAAATGGACTCCCGTGTTTTGGTTGTGAAGTCTGATTTTGATTTTGTTTGCCAGTTCACTAGACTCTGATGGAAATTTGAACATAGGGGGGCTCGGGCCGGTGTCCTCCAAAACCTAAACGAGGTTATTCTATAGTAATTGGTGATGTAAAACCCTAAACTATATAGAATGCTACGCACAACCGATAGGACTTACGCACTCGTTTCTTTGATACATAGTAAAAGCTGGTGTGAACTCGTGCAAAATATGAAATGCCCAAATTCGAACCAAAATTCGTTTTCCAGAAAACTAATTTCCATGAGAGTTATTTTTCATGTAAAATATTTTACACTGAAAAAAACAGGGCGTTAGTGGCTCATAGGATAGGAACTTGCTCTAAAGCAAATTAGTGCTTTTTTCTCCATTGTTCAATGCGCAGCTACAAACTTTTGACAGAAACAACTTGTAAGTAGGGAGGTGGAGTAATGCATAGTCCTAGGACCTAGACACTTCCCATAATCCCATTACTTTAGGCCACCTTCCGCTGTATTTTTTTGTCCATCTGCAAAATTATCGTTATGCCATCGATGAAGTTCTCAGCTCTTAAAACGATAACTGTACAGGAGATTACGATAGTTGATTCTTCACAAACCAACTATAAGGTCCAATGGCATAATTTCTTGTTCCAGATTAGAGTCAGCCCTAGGGAGACTAATCCACGCACGGAGGAAGTTGAACAAAGTGACAAACTACCGACACCACAATGGGGTCGATCATGCTACAGCAGCAAAAATTCGAACAAATGCATTTGACGTCACTGTATCTTATCCCAAACAAAAAACAAAAAAAGCAAGTCTAATTGGCAAAACATCAACTAGAGAGTATTCCCACTTCAATTTATGGACAAGTTAAAAGAAGTTTTCACACGGAATTTGTCTGTCCAAAGCTTTTGGGAAGACACATCCTTCAGCTCATTGACATGCTGCATTTGTAGTTGGTTTGTTGAATATTTGCCGAATGTTATGGGTCCCCATAGATGCGAGAACCGAAGGATAATAGCTAAGCTGAGAAGCCGGGGTGTTATTCGTCAGAAACTCCTACAATCTCCCATTGAACTAGAAATAAACACAACATAGAAACCACAATTATATAAAAGAGGCAAACCCCATAAATAAATTTCAAAATTCAAGTCCATATTAAGATTAATAATGGAGGATAAAACTTCATGCCATAATGATATTTAATACAAGGGAATTGAACTTCACACCCCCCTTTTTGTTTTTATTAGGGTGAAATTACTGGAATACCCCTCCATTTCAACATCTACACCCCCCAAGGGATTATAAAATGGAGGGGTATTTTAGTAATTTCACCCTAATAAAAACAAAAAGGTGGTGCAAGTGTTGAAAAGGGGGGTGTGAAGTTCAATACCCTACAAATATATAGATATTTTGAGGTACAAGTTTGGTTAAGTAACTTTTCAACTGGAGTGTTCTTGACCCCCCTTACAATGAAGTCCAAGACTCAGCCTAAACATATCAGAAATAGCAGGAGGGGAAACAAACCAAAACTGCGACGTCGGCTCCTTACCGGGAATGTACGGAAGGTTGGCCGGAGCGAGAAAAGCTTCGATCCCCTTCCATACCTATAGAATAGAACCAAGCTACGTCTCGTGTGCAATGAGAGGAGGTTCCCATTTATAATCACAGACGAAATGCCTCATTCCGTAACACTGAATTTGTCTCAGGTATGCAAACATTCAGGGACTTCTGAAGCGCACACATAATATATTACCCCACGAGACATTTCCTTGTTACTCGACATATATTGCATAAGCATTAATAGTTTACATCCTTACTGATTTTTATTAGAAAGAAGACCGATAAACTAACATGGATCTCTCTCTTAGACGCAGGTCATGGAATGAAAAAAGAAAGACCAGGCAAAATATGTACACTGCGTGATATTGCAGTTACCAATATAGAATAAGGAACTCATGGATGGTTGGTTACTTGGCGCTCATAGTGGTTTGGGATTTGCAATGAGGGAGGTGGGCATAGGCGTATTGGTGTTGCAGCCGTAGGGTGGGCAAGGTCATGAGTCGGTATGTGAGAATGAATGTGGGTTGTGGGAAATAACGACAACAGGTAGGTGCATGTTGTGGTTACGTCCGGCTGAGAAAGTAAGAAAAGACCAAGGCTGTAACAGCAGTGGCCAGTAGTCTTGCGACTGTAGTTGTTGGTGGTAGGCTGGTTGCAGCAGCTACCATGAAGAGAGAGAAGGGTAGGTAAAGGAAAGACAATGAAATGACAGAAAATAAGAGAAGGGAGAAACAGAGGATGAGGGGCTGATGGTTGCATCCGTGGAAGAGGAGATGACGAGATTAAAAAAAAAACAAGAGGGAAAGAATAAAATACGAAAAATGCCAGAGGGAAGGAACCATTTTGACAAAAAATGATACTAGAAGAACTAACAAGACACATAACACAGAACACATACTTATAGGCATATGTTGCTTATAGATGTTTGTACGGTCGATTACTTTTAACATCACTTTAGGACACTGCCCATTTTTCTTAGATATCGGCCCATTATTTGCAATGGTTAATTTGAGGCTGCTAAAATTTAACACCAGAAAAGGATTGCATAACTAGTGAAGGAATTACATAAGAAGAAGCTGATACATACAGTTTCTCAAATAAGGATGTAGCGGACGCTAAAAAGAGCCATCTTAGTTCTATACGGAAAACTATAACCTGCTGCTACTCAAAAGAAACAACTAAGAGCCATGGGATATTTTTTCCAAAAGTGAGGAGCAAAAAGTCTCCAATCAGTGAATCTTAAAGCAAGAAGTACCGAGACTGAAAGACAAAATTGGATAGAGAAATCAACAATAAGATCAGGGAAAAAAATATGCTACAGACCTCTAACTTTTATCTTCTTTCATGACACAATTACAATTAACTTCACCCGGTTGTAAAAATACAATTTTAACCTGGTTGTAAAAATATAATTTTAATTATACTAGAGAGGTGTAAATGTAAAGCTGCAGCAGCTGAATAGAAGTTAGAAGATAGTTCCTACAGCCTCAAGAAGCGAGACTATAAAGTTATTGACGGTGATAAGGGAAGGATACTAGAGTTTCAGTCTTGTAACTAGGTTGACAACTTAAAGCGTGATTCATCGGCACAATAGAATCTTGTATAAAGCACTTTCCGAACTATAAGATCACGGTTGATATAAACATCAAGGAATTACAACAGTCAAGGAAAACTTGTTAGAAGATGAAGATTCACAAATAAATTTCCAGTAGATAATGAAACTTAGAAAGGCAGCAAAACTTTGTAACTATCACAAGATTACAGCTAGCACAGATGAGAATAGTTATCTGTTGCAAGCGCTCTACGAGAAAGTAATTGCCAACGAAAAGTTGCAAGTCAGCTGTCAATAGAACAAATCAGTTTTTTTCTGCCTACATATCCGATGATGACTAACAAGCAAGTGATAGTGTCAACAGTAGCTTTGGCAATTGAATCAATCGATAGCAAATTTCTAACGGTACCTTCAAGGCTTCAACTTCACATTCTTCCAATTAATGTTTCAGTATTGGGTTTCCAGTGATACATCACGAGCCGACTAATTTTTAAATTCTTTTGGCATTTGAATCAATCAATAACACTTCTAATTAAGTGATTACTTTGAGTGGACTAATAGGTTATGGAAGGCAACTGGGAGTGGGTGATGATTGGGAAGCAATAGTAGGGTGGAGGTAGTCTGTGGTGGTGATGGGTATTAATCTAAAGAAGATGAAGTAGAGAACTTGGGGAAAAAAGAGACGAATACGTTGGAGTTGCAGATAAAAAATAATAATTTGGAGTTTGGATCTGGGTTTGAGTCTGGGTATGGGAGCATCCCCAGGCCTTTGCCCACAACTTTACCCAAAATTTGAGTAAAAAAATTGTGCAAAAACTCTATTTGGGTAAGAGCATCTCCAAGCAAAACTCAATCCTTACCCATGAAAAACGACAACATGCTAAATCAAAGGGATAAGATTGAGCCTTGAAAAAAAGGTTAGGAAAAGGGTAGGGCTTGGATTTCCCCATAATGGGGTAAGGAAATGGGCAAAACTAATTTTAGGTAGAGAAATGGGTACAATGGAGATTGCTTTTTGCTCCTTTTACCCAAAAATGGTTTTAAGTGAAGACATGGGTCAAGGCTGGAGAAGCTCTTAGTATACATGTGGCAAAACATTGTGTCAAATGGCACACACAGTGTTCATTTTGGTCATCAAAATTGGACACCTTAACGACTTCAAAGCCATGTCAGCTGATTCTGTCTATTATTTGAGGGAGGACGTCAGGGGTCCAATTGAAAAAAAAATAAAAATTAGCAACTTCAGGTGTTTAATTGATATTATTTGAAGTTCAGGTGTGTATGAACCACAAACTATCACCCCATATATAAACCGATATTCGAATCATGATAAAGAGGCAAACTCCATACATACCTTTCACAAGTTAAGTCCATATTAACATAAATTATGTAAACATTCATGCCATATTGATATTTAATACAAATATCTTTATTTTCAAAAACTAGTTATGTTAAGGAACTTTTCAACTGGAGTGTTCTTGGTCCCCATGTTGAAGTCCTAGACTCGCCCTAAACATCTCAGAAATTATTAACCAAAGTACCAGACAAGGAAGATATTACTTAAGAAGTCGAGACATTTCCTCACTACTCTACATACATGAAATAAGCAACAAGAGTTCACATCCTTAATGATTTCGAAGGCAGAAACTGATAAATAAGCACGGATCACCCTCTTACACGTAAGTCATGTAATGATCTCCTGATTCTAGGAGTATTTCTTGTCAGATCATTTAATCCAAATTCTGAATTTAATCGACAGTAACGCTAAACTAGGGTTGTTGAAGCTTAACCTAACGTGTTAAGACGAAAGAGATGCTCATGTACTCGCATAATCTCGAGAATGCTAAGCAACTATTAAAGAGATGGAGAATTTATTGTTTGCCGTAAAGTGTTTATGGAAGTTGATTTTGGAGGAGATAATTACCAGCCGGAGCTAGAGCTCACCGGGTTTATTACCGGCAGAGAATGGCGCTAACCTACATGGCAAGTGCTGGCAGTGGTAATTAGTTTGGCACCTTAACGCGTGATTCTTCGGTGCAATACATTTTGTATCGAGCAATTTCAAAAACTATCCGATCACGGTTTAGATAAACATCAAGGATTACAACAGTCAGTAGATAATGAGACTCAGAAAGGCAACGAATAACTTTCACTAGAGTACAGCTAGCATAGATGAGAATGTTTATCTGCTGCAAGCGCTATGCAAGACAGTAATTTGCCAAGGAAAAGTCGTAAGTCAGCTGCCAATAAAACAAATCAATTTTTTCTGCCTACATATCCAATGATGAGTAACAAGCAAGTGATAGTGTCTTCTACAGCATACATTGTGTGTATCTCACTTATTCGAATGACAGACATACCTTTTCAACATGAGAGAACGGCACAAGTAACTCCATCGTCAACAAGCTTGTTAACTGCATCCCTGAACCTGTAATATTCATCAACCACATTGTAAACTTGATGAGAAATCCGAGCATACCCTGTTACTGGATTAATCTCCCCATCTTTTGGTGCCCGATAATATATTGGTACTTCAACACCGAAACAATCCCTCAGATGGGTTCTCAACTTCCTACCATCAGAATCACATGAAATCCCCAAACGAGGCGGCAATCCCACCATAACCATGCTAGAACACATCTCCGGTGGCGACCCAAGATTCGTTCCCCATGCTTTGGCCAACATTTCACCCATCGCAACAACCTTTTCATGATTCCTGGTCATTATCCCATCAATCCCACCTTCAAACCTATTCACAAACTCCACTACCTCTGGAACCACAAGTTGTGCGCTATAATCCCTTGTCCCGATCCAAGCACTCTCCATTGCCAACCCACTCCCGTACACATGTGTAACCACAGGGTGGTGCAAATCCAGCGTCTTATCAGATTTTCGACAATACAAAAAAGCAACAGAAGGTGGACAAAAGAACCATTTGTGAAGATTACTAGTGTAAAAATCGGCCCCAATTTCCTTCATATCTACATTAGTACTCCCAATTGCGTGGGCTGCATCAACAAATATTTGATCAACACCTTCGTCCCTACAAATCTTGACCAATTCTTTTACAGGAATCACCACACAAGGCATTGAGGTAATGTGATCTATCACTGCTAATCTAACTTTGTGACCACCCATTTTGCCTCTTTCTAGGGCTTTTTGAAATTCAGCTATGATTTCGTCCTTGCAGGTTACCTGTTGAGGATATGAGTAAAAAATAAGAGTTGTACTCCCTCTAATAGTTTAAGCTCTTACTGTAAACATTCTAACACATGGTATCAAGAGTAAGCAATATAACATGTGTTTCAAATTCACCTACCTCCTACTCCCTCCATCCTTCATTCTTTGGTCCGTTAAAATCTAACTACATTCCAATTCTAATTGAAAGGAACCGATTTTTCATTAGTGTCCATTTATTTCAACTTTTGAATATGAGCATATGGATTGGTAATAAGTCGGCTTTTACCTTGTAAAGGAGAAACAATTTGGGACATCCAGAAAAGTATGGATAATAATCCATCAATTCTTGATATAAAAGAAACCATCAAATCGGAACCAATACATAGAGTAGTACACATCTTAAACAGAAATAAAAGACGAAAATTCCGAAATCACAGATACAGACGATTTTAGCAGCACGTTTATAAACATTCCACAAACAAATTGGGACGGAGGGAGTATACAACAAATTACCGGAAAGGGCAACTGGACCTCGATGACTCGTCCGCCAGCACGAGTCACATAGGCCTGCATGGACATCTTAACGGCACCAAACGCATAGTGAAGCATAACAGCGGCATCGTCCTTATTGAACCGGCCCTCGGCGAAAGCCCGGCCGGTCTGCTGGAGCACGATGGAGGCGGCGGTGGTGGCGTTATCTACGATGGAGACCTCGTCGACGTCGTCGGCATTGATCAGGTCTTTAATTACGGTTCGGGAACGGAGGATGGAGGGTTGGAGGTGGTTGATGAAGAAGTCGTCGGGCTGTTTAAGGAATTTGAGCTGCCATTGGTGTTGGGCGGCGATTATGGATTTTGGGCAGGATCCGAAGCTTCCGTTGTTGATGCGGGCGATGGATGGGTCATGGTGGGAGAATTCGGATCGGATTTCGGCGAAGGTGATGAGAGAGAGTTTTGGTTTTTTGGTTGGGGTGTGGTTGTGGTTGGAAGAGTCGCCGTTTTCGTTGAGGTCGCCGTCGTGGTGGTGGTGCTCGGAGGCCATCTAGGGTTTCAGAGAGAACGAAAAGTGAGGCCAGTACATGAGATGATGGAATCGAGGAAATGGAAGTGAGAGAGAGAGTGGTTGCCTGGTTCGGATGGGGAAGAAAAGGCGAGTTGGAAAAGGCTGTGATTT
The DNA here is from genome assembly GCA_036023075.1 of Gaultheria prostrata. NCBI lineage: Eukaryota > Viridiplantae > Streptophyta > Magnoliopsida > Ericales > Ericaceae > Gaultheria > Gaultheria prostrata. Next base: position 123,108 of record JAXBDA010000030.1, on the reverse strand, counting down.
GTTTATACCACTTCCCGAATAAGCTATGGATAAAGTTCAGTGGGTGACAAAAGTGTTGATCTAGATTGAGACTTTTTTCCAAATAAGAAAAAAGAAGAAGAAAGCGAGCGAGAGAGAGAGAGGTGGGAGACCTTCTTTTTTTTTTTTTTGAGAAACTAGGAGAAATTTTTTAATACAATAATTATTTGTAATAGATGAGACTCAGGATAGTGAGAGAGGGAGAGAGCGTTACAAATAACGGTTGAATTTACAATACTTTCGAAAAGCAGATAGAAATTGATTGGATGTTGGCCCTCACGGTAATAATTATTATTATTATTATTATTATTATTATTATTGTGATATTAATATCCATTAACATACTAGCATCCTATGGTGTCTTGGCAAAAAATAAGAGCATTTCAAAAAGTAAGAACATATGTGAGAGTAAGAATCAGTACTTGGAAAGAGGCACTTCAAAACTACATCAGATAGTTCGATAAATTATCAACTTGGAATTTTTATTCGGCTCTAAAATTCTCAACTTGGAATTTGGAATGCACTTTAATTGTATTGAGTACTATACTTGAATTTTTTATGTTTATTACTGTATATAATTTATATTCTCCATGTTTGCTCACACAAGAAATTGGATAATAACTTCCATGGTTTCTTATTTTTTCAAGTTTCTTTTTTTTGAACGGCAAAAAAAGTCTCATTAATTTGTTTATTCAATAGATGCAAGCTGGACAATAAGAAAAGCAAAGCAACGAGAGAAAATCTTTTTCACAATATTTTCTACCTATTGGTGTTGCTTATGGAACGATTCTCTTCTTTCCTCAAATCACTCTTTAAGTAACTCAAACATTCGTCTAGGTTATTTTCGAATCTATGGTATTCAATATTCCATTCACAAAAAAGTTTTTAAGAAATTGGGATAAAATCAAGGCTGTCATTTTCCAACCTATTGCGGCTAAATCTGCGTATTCTTTGCTAAAAATTTGACCATCTCCAAAGCAACAAGCAACCATTCAACTTACCAAAAAAAAAAAAAAAACAAGCAACCATCATATTTTTTGCCCCCTAAAACCAATTCAAGTGCCACAAGCACCATGCTAAGAAAAAGATTACCAAAAATGCAAACACAAAAAGAAGAGCAACTGTTTCAGTATTTTTCACACCCCAGTTAAAGAAATAGTTGTGGAGGTTCATCTGGGAGAGAGGAAAAACATCACCCTCCTTGAGATTCTTCACGTCATTTCATTTTTCAAAATCAAGGTGTACTAAAAAATAAATGTCATTTCTTATCGTCATAAGCAAATCCACTTCTCCATTTTCATAGCTAAACCGGTGCCATTGTCAAAATTTGAGAATTCAAGGTTCCGTTAGTTTCGATGTAAAATGTTTTACAATGTATATAAAATATTTTTGCTGAAAACAAACTTTTTTATTTTTTATTTTCGGGTGTTTGGCTGGCACATAAATTTTTGTTTCCAAAACAATGATTTTTCCGTTGTTTTCTCCGTTCTTATGTCGCTGGTATGCATACATATACTGTGATTAAATACATATACTTCCATGTATGAAAACCAAAAATTCACTCACATATATGGAGCATTTGTCTATTCGAGAGAGAGGTGGATAAATAGGAAACAAGGCTTCTGTCACGACATGTGGCTGACAGGTGTGTGACAGTCGGTTGAGCTACCCATTTTAGTAAATGAAAGTGAGTTGATTTTAGCGCTTGGTTTTCTCATTTGCTAAAATCACCCACTTGATTTTATGAGTTTCCCATTTTAGCGCAAATGGGAAACTCAGCCTTAGTAGGATAAAGGAATGTACATGGAAATCAATATGGGGCATCCCACTAAGAATTCAAGAGGTAGAGACCTTTTCTTGAAGTTTGATCTTTCCTTTACTTTCTTTTCAACTTTTTCTTTTTCACTCTTTGGTTTGTTTCGGAGTTGATAATTCAGAATACTTAATTTACCTCCATTCACAGGTAAATGTCGTAACTCCACTTACAGGTACATGGTTTCCTACTCATGACTTCACTGCAGCTCAACATTAGCAAAGGCATCTGTACCTAAAAGTGAACTAATCTTAACTTTTAACAAACTCATATAAGACGACGAAAATGACCCAAGATGACCGGTTCATATTATTGTGATGAAGTGTCAATGAGGCTCCTTTTGGGACTTCCGTAAACTGCCCCTTTTAGGGCCCTCCGTGAATAAGGCAACCTCGTAGTACAGAAGGTTCACTTGGGGAGGTCCAAGTACTCAGTAGCTAGATAACCTCGTCAATGACTAACTTTGTGACAACTCATTCAAAACTCTCTAATAAGAAAGTAAATGACAGGCAACCCCTTGGTACATCCCATATCTTGATATCCTCTAACTCCCAAGGTGTTACAGTGAACTTGAACCAATTCTCAAGTTTGCCTTTTTCTCAAAACTTCTTCGTCCTTGAGTTTTCTTTAAAAGCTGAAGTTGTAATGCTTAACAAACGAATCTTAGTTGCCATGACCTACTCCCTCAGACCATCTATAGGTTCCTTAAGGCTGCAAATTTATTAGGGAGATAAAGGGTTTGGTGCAGTTACACGCCCTTCTTGAAGTTAATTAACCAACATACCGAGGGAAGTCTATGATGCAACGGAATTCACGAGAGAATAGTTAGCGTACTATTCCAAATGAAGATAGGTCTCGAATCCTCGAGAATTCTTGAATCCACAAGAAGAAAGAGAGGAAATCTCAAGTTGTTCATTGATTAAAAGTTGCTGAATAACAGAGATTACAAGCCATTTTATAGGGAAATCCTAGCAAACCTTAAAAAGACTACTAAAAAATAAAATATTTTGGAAATTGGGGAAACTCCCAAAATTGAAGTCTATGAATCAATAAAGACGGAATTACACGCTAAGAGTAATTTGTAATCTAAATATTTCCTAAAATAGCAAAAAATAACGAAATTGAAGGCCTAAACAAAAAATTTGGCCGAAATCCACCATGTGTAATGACTTAGGGTGGTGAGATAATTTAGTGCTCTTCGAGCTCCACCAAGCCGTGCTCGAAAGCCTTCCCCACCATAGATTTTATGTGACCACACTTCTCGGTGGAACCTCCACATAAATGTGTGGCCAATAGAGCCTCTGAAGCATTACGTGGCGGTGTTTCAAGAACAAATAATAATTTGTTGAGAAACTGCAGGGGAAGGGTGCATAGAAAAACTACATGGAAAGGAATTTTGAAAAGTTTAGAAGATCTTAAAGCACGAATTAGTAGGATAAAATTCAGATTGTTCGAGAAAAAACTTGGAATTTTTCGTTTGTTTTTGCTGGAAGAAAGAATTTCATTAATCCAACAAATCAGACCCTAATACAACCTATCAAGAACAAAAATACAAAACTACAAAGAAAAAAAATACAACTTGGAATTTTTCGTTAGCTCTATAGTTTCCTCCAAAAATACTAACCCTATGATTAAATTTAAGATTTTTTTAGGTATTTTTAAAGAATCCAAAATGCACACCCTTTGAGTCCAAAACACCTTTTAGCCCATTCTCATCAATTCTTTCCTTTCTCCAATTTTAAATGCTTTTGGGTCCATTCCGGATCCAAAAAGATGATCCGAATTGTTTATTTTGTATGAACTCGTCATAAAAAACGTCCATGCCAAAAATCAGTTTAATCCGACTTATAGTGTTTGTGCTGAGGAAAAAAAAAACCCAACAAAATTTGATTTTTCTTGCACAAACGCTATCTGTTCCTACATCAAACCAATTTTTGGCATGGATATTGTTCCCGACAAGTTCTACAAAATGAACAATTCGGAGGAATTGACCCAAAAAAACTTTAAAACTGGAGGGGACTGACTGAAGGGAGGAAAAACTGGATTACAACCAGTCCCTTCAGCCCAAACGCTGTCTTCAACATGAAGACAACTACTCCAAATCAATGAGAAGGACTCTAAAAATTTAATCCATAAGTCACCCTAAATCCATGGTAGTCAATCTTCCACTCACGAAAAAAGTAAAAGAGAGAGATGATATCTACACTATGATTCTCCAATCTTTTTTTTGGATCCTCCATGGTTTTCCAATCTATCGCTGATAAATTGGCATAATCTTTGCTAAATTTGGACATTTCCAGAGCAACAATCAACATGGAGTACTATTTTTCCCCAAAACAATTCTGGCATAACAAGCACCATAGCTGAGAAAAAGATTTATCACAAATGCAAACACAAAAGAAGAGCAACTGTTTCAGTATTTAAGAAATAGTTGTGGAGGTTCATCTGGGAGAGTGAAAAAAACACCACCCCTCGAGATTCTTCATGTCATTCCATCTTTCAAAATCAAGGTAATACTAAACGAACAAAAAAACATCATTTCTTATTGTCATAAGCGGCTATATTCTGGGGTTCGCATTCGGGACTGAAAAGGCGGACCAGCAAAGCAGTGGTTGAACTAACAGAGACGGCTCCACAACCTGCCCACCTAAGGCTCCTGGGAATTGTAATTCTAGGACCTGCATTAGAATGGAAACCGTATGAACACAACACTAGATTCATAACATGAGGGTGAAGTGTCGAGAAATAGCAGCAAACTAGTGTAAGAACTTAAATTCAGACACCCAAAATAGAAGAAAGCCTTCACGTGTTCACCAACCATTCATTTGATAAGAACTTCATGTAGAAGCATGTTCATGTACACGTGTTTGAAGTTCAATAATAGAAAATCGGTTTATAATTGTATCTCACATAAATAATAATAGCGATTCATAGTTTAGATAATCAAAGCAAATTGACAACAGTTCCAGTCTTCACTTTAAACTCTGTTGAAATGGATTTCCACAATACTAATAAATTAGCATTTTCTAATAATGGGGTGGAAAATGTCGCTAGAATTTGGAAACCTCGTTGACTAAAATGAAAGTGAAAGGTCAAACGAACCAGCAGGCAGCTTCTAATGAGGTGCAAGATAAACAATCTAAGCTGAATATTTCGCGAACCTCAGGGTGGATACATCAGATAGTGAAGTGATAGCAGAAGCAACTGTGTTCCTCTATTTTTATAGTTACCAAAATTGGAGAAATCAAGTAGAAACTAGTTCACTAGAAATATGAGGTAGCTGAGACCAGCATTTGGTTATTTTATCAAAAGTGAGCCACTTCAATAGATAGTGCTTTTCAAGAATCAAGCACACAGTATTTCAAATTAGTAGGATAAAGGAATGTACTCGTATATGGAAATCAATATGGGCATGCCAAATAAAAAGTATGAGCGGTTAGACTTTTCTTCTATTTTTTTTTAATTTTAAGTTCTTTTCCTTTACTTTTCAAAAGTGAGCCACTTCAATAGATAGTGCTTTTCAAGAAACAAGCACACAGTATTTCAAATTAGTAGGATAAAGGAATGTACTCGTATATAGAAATCAATATGGGCATGTCCAATAAAAAGTATTAGCCAAGTTCATATGTAACATGTAGCTGGTGGGCGTTTCCTTTATATCCATTGACCCTTTGGTAGCCCACCGATGTGGGACTAGCCTTCAGGGGCATTACAGGTTTCCGACTAAAATTTGGAAAATTTTGAGATCACTCACAGGTACATGGTGTCCTACTCGCGTAACTGCAGTTCACCATTAGCAAATGCATCTGAACCTAAAACAAAACTATCTAAACTTCAACAGATCTATATACTTTTCATTAGACAGAACCAGAACCAGCACCAGCACAATGGAGAAATGGATAGAAATAGTTGAAAAAACATTTCATCATCCTTCATAGTCTAGTTGGTGCAGCACACCTCTTCAACTTATGAAATCGGGTTGCTTTCCTCTGAAAAGGCCCAAGGATGAAGAAATAAAGCATTCCCAATTTAAAGGCTAGGTATATTGATAGAAGGAATAATAAACAAACAACTTTGCTGTTGTCGAAAGAGAGTCAAAAGAAAGGAGAAGAGGCACCATCCTCTCTAAAGCAGGAAAAACCACACTTGTTGCTCTAATTTCTTGTTGATCCTCCAAAATGGAACTTACAACTCAACCTATATAGCCTTGTAGCAGAACACAAGGTTCAGTTGGTTAGGTTCAAATACTCACTAGCTAAATAACCTCATAAATGACAACTTTGTGGCAACTCATTGAAAACTCTTTAGTAGCCAAGTAAATGAAAGAAATTTGATTTACAACATGATAAAGATTCTACTACATCTTGAATAACTAACTCCAAATGCGTTTCTCTAACATTTATTTCTCTCTTATATTTCTTGTTCATTGAGATGTCAAGTGCTGGGGTGGGAAATGCTTAACAAATGATTCATCCAATGCTAGCCCCTCCTTCGGTTCCATAAGGCTGCAATTTCTAAAGGAGATAAAGGTTCTGGTGCAACTAGCAAGTTTAGCAGTTAGTCCATTCTCCATGTTAGTCCGCTTATTAATTGAAGTCACACGCAGTTGGGTATTTGAGAAATCGGTCATCTTTGTATCTAAGTTTCGGGTTCCATTATCAGCAAGTGGAAGTCAAACATAATCAGTCGAGGTAATCAACATAAAAGTTTTAAGACGTGGGGTTATTACTCTTCTGGTTCTCCATATATTTTAGGTCCCTGCTGCATATCACCCTATATTTATATTTTGAGGCTCATAAAATCTATTGCAACAGATTCGCCTTGTAAAACTTGCAAAACCACATTATACAATCTTCTGTTTATTGAATTGCACAAAAAATTGCACAACATCAGTGATGAGTTTCATTGATATACAACTTCTAGAAACTTGATTTTAGCAAAGTTCATTGTTCTCTTCATAGCAGTTAAAATCCTTGTCCAGAGCTATTCCTATTTTACTCTGGATAGGTGTTTTCTCACACGAACAAATATTGGATGTGACATTCACACAAATAATCAACTAGTTCCAGCAAACCAGAGTGTGGCATCTTTTCTCTTTTCTTCTAAAATTTTCAGAACACAATATTCCAATTAGAAAACTTCCACATAAAACACCAAAAAGCATCCTGCATTCGTAGTTTCATGTTGCTTCAACTTTTCCCCGTATTTGGACAAAGGAATATTTTGATTTATTGTCATTTTCAATAGGCCATTGTGACATGTTTTACTGCAATTCATTCCGGCAAATTATCATTGGAAAAGCCACATGGAGTGAAAATCATCAGAATGAATACGAAATAGCAACTAAACTAAAATGGAAAAAAAAAATTGATTTAGCATTGTCACAATGGCCAATTGAAAATGGCAATAAATCAAAATATTCCTTTGTCCAAATACGGGGGAAAGTTGCCAAAGAAACATTCGAAACTACGAATGCAGGAAACTTTTTGGCATGGAAGTTTTCTAATTGGAATTTTAGGATCTCAAATTAAAAAAAAAAAAAAAACGTTAAGCCAATGAGATAAACATAAGGAACCAGACAGGATAATCCAGTAAATGAAACTGGTGTTCAAAGTTTCTCCACCAGTAATCAAACCGAAGTAAATATTAAGATCCCACGAAACTACAAGAATAGGAAATATAAAAGTAACACATACCATAATGCAAACGACAGAGAATCCAAAACCCTAATGCTCCTCCAACACTAAAAATCCCAGCAGTTTGCCTCATTAACCTAGTACAAGGTTTTGCGTCTGACCTCATCAGCTCGCCATCAGAAAAGCCGAGAAAACGCCTCAATGCCATGTTCCGATTTCCTAAAACTAGGATGATCCTGCTCCAAATAGCAACCTCCAAATTATAACAAGCAAATTTTCAACTCTTAAGTGATGTTACTTGAATAGGAAAAGAACATTAGACAGGCGAGTTTCCCATTTGATAAAATCTGCTAAAATCAACAGTTGATTTTAGCAAATAAGGAAGCTTTGATTTTAGTTCTCAATGTTGGTCATAGAGTGATTAACGATTTTAGTTGGGCTAAACAAAACTGAAGTTGATTATTCTGGTTACTTGAGAAATTCATCTCGAGATTCTCTGTTTTGGACAATTTTAGCAAACCCTACAACAAAACAAGGACAAAATCGAACCAGAAATCAATTGAAGGAGCTAAAGGTTTTTCTTTTTTTGTTTTGATGAGTAATTTAAAGCTAAAGGTTGCATATCTGATCTTTGAAACATTATAATTTAGGGTGCATTTGCTTTAGTGGCTGAAAGTTCGTGGGCTTAAACGGAGCTTACACAGTTACACGATTCTTCTCAATCAATTTCGAAAAGATATCTGAAGGAAGACCTTGTTTGAACTACCCGAATAACTAACCTGGGAAAGAGAGAACGGACGATGGCTGGCCTTCAGCGACTGAGGCGAGAGAGGGGACGAGCTTGCTCCAGAGAGAGAGAGAGAGAGAGAGACCTGGAGTTTAGAGAGAGAGAGAGAGAGAGCGTGTGTACATCTCCTAATTAGGAGTATCTGTTTAATTTTATACACATTATTTCGTTGTTTCATTTTTTTGAGAAACAATTACTGTATTACAAATGAGGAAATGTGTTGCTATAATTAATTTTTATTTCTGTTATATAAATCATAAAATCACTAGGAGACTTCTAGCAAATGAGGAAATGTGTTGCTAAAATCTCTGATTTTGGCTTTGTAATTTGTAAAATCATTGGTTGACTTCTAGCATATGAGGAAATGTGTGGCGATAATTAACTACATCATAAAATCACTAGGAGACTTCTAGCAAATGAGAATGAGAAAATGTGTTGCTAAAATCTCTTATTTTGGTTTCGTTTTTCATTTGCTAAAATGAAAAATCTCATAAAAGTTGAGTTTTAAGTAGGTTGTTAAATTTCACTGCTATATAAAATCACTGGGTAACTTTTAGCAAATAAAGAAAAATATTGCTAAAATCAAAAGCTTTTTTTAACAAATGGTAAACAAAGCCTACAATAAGAAGTACAGCGCTACTTTGCATTGGTTTTTATTAACAGAAAAACGGCTCAATTCGTCAACAAAAGGTGCAAAAGGTTGAAAGAGATGTTCTCAAATCCATTTTAAAGTTAAAAATTCTTTCGACTAGAATTGAAAATAAATTATTTTGAGAATACATTCAGTTAAAAAATATGAAATTGTATAATATGAAAATTGAAAAAAAAATTGAAGAACACATTTAAATAGAGAAGTCAAAGAGCCATTTCCAAGAAATTCACTCAAGGACTCTCTATCCGTTAAATTTTGTGTTGCTCTTTCGAATTTAAGGGATTCACATTGCTAAAGAAATTAATTAATTAATCAACCTTCGTTATTCCCTTGAAAATTGAAAGAGTAATAAAACATTTGAAGGATAGAGAGGCTCTCAGTGGACTTCTTGCAAATGGCTGAACAACTTGCCGCATGGGTCATAGTTAAATTGGATATGAAAATTGCTAAAGAAATCAATTAATCTATCAATCTCTCATCATTCCTTTAATGATATGTCAATTTGAAAAGTCATTTCTCTCGTTTCAAACTTTGTTATTTTGATCGTCATTCCTCTCCTCTGTCTCTCATCTCAAACGTACAAGTGGGAGTGAGTTACACCATAACGGTATAACAAGTTTGCTAGTACTTTCTTTGGATACCTTTTGCTCATATGACTCATCAAATGTAGTTATTTTTCGTTTTGATAGTTTCCTTAAAGATGTTTTAAGGTCTGTAATTTTCAAAAAAGCAAAAAGTATTTTTTGCACCCTACTTTCTTTTGTAAAAGGTCTTCCCAACCTCTGCCATTAGAGGAAGAGTAATATGATGCATGTAATGACAAGTAAGTTCAGATATCAATACACATTTCACGAATATCAATGTAGTTTCACAGATTTCAGTATACTTTTTTGGTATCAATACACTTTTTTACCTATTATCTTATGTCCTGAGGACAGAGGTTAACATTTTCTTTTAATATTAGTCAATAAGTTTTTTTTGTTTTTTTTTTATCCACAGTCCATTCCAAATTTTTGATCTCTTAGCATTTTAGTCACAGGTCCCCAATGAAAATTGCTAAATAACCTGAAAAACTATCCAAAAGTAAAATAAATGATTCATGTAAATTTTCAAAATGAAATCAATAATTCATATAAATATTCAATTGAATCTAAACCATTCATTTTGCTCTTGCGGTTTCGAGCTACACAAGGAAAGTATCTACCATTGCTGGGTCCCCAATATATGGATACATAAACAAAAAAAATTAATTACTCCATTATATGACCAATTACAGTATTTTTTTTTTAAATCTTAGGTCCATTATACACTCTACACTTAGCCACTTGTCAAAGGGCGCGTGTCAATCTCTCTCTCTCTTGGTTGATCAAAAAAAAAATCTCTCTCTCTCTCTCACTCCAAATTTATTCGGTCGCAGACAAAAGTGGGAGAGAGTACTGTGTATTAAATCCGTACTGCTGTCCTGTACCCATAGTTTTATTGCTCCATAAATATCTACTCATACGCGCAATCCTCTTTTTCCACGCACTGAAAAAGCCTCTAGCAGCGACCACTAGTAGTATTTTCTCCTGAACTCGCACTTGCAGCATTTGATCCTTTTTTCCTCCAAGCACATCAATCCCAGGTTTAACCTCTCAATCTTTTATGATACTCTTTAACTACGACTGATTGTTGATTGAGATGATATGTTCTTGATATTCTTCTTCTCTTTAATGTCAGCTCCCTCATCAGTGGTAATTTTCTTTTGTGCTTTTGGCTTGAATATCATCTGGGATTTTGTGGGATTTCTCTATATTTGTATATTTCCATTAATTGAACCGAATGATTTAGTTGTCACCTATGGGTTCATGTACTTATTTAGGTACAACCTTTTAAGAAGCTTTATTTTTATAATTTTTTGTTAAGTATCATCTGTGATTTAAAGGGATTTGTTTTCTTTCCAGATATACCCACATAATATTCTTTAATTTGGAGTGTGTGTAATCTCCGTCGGTGTATACATGGACGAATAGTGCTATGATTGAGTACTTTAATCTTCAGAAACTAGTGTCATCCATCTTAATGTAACAAACTACGACAGGAAGGTCTTAGCGCTTATTTACTGCAGCTGCTCTTGAATTTTTTTGACTGCGGTTGTACGTACAATGAGAAATTCAGGGCCTTTTTTATCAGAGCTAATGTGCTCATTAGTGAGATGCTCTGGACCATAAATGAAGGAAGCATTGTAATGAACACAAAAATTGATTTGGGTCTCTAGGCCTGCCCTCCCTGATGCCTTTCGGCTTTGATTTGGGGGCATGGTTTTGCAGCAAAACGCCCCTGTAGCTCCTTGGTTCTTGGAGGTTTAGGGGCCCTCTGTTTTAATGGTATTCTGAGAGCAGCCACTTTGTGCATATTGCCAAAGGTTAAGTCTGTCTCCAATCATCCCCGCCCATACCCCCAATGATTGGGGACTAGATGGGTTCTGTTATTGTTGTTGTTGCATAAGAGGAGTAATCCTATAGGATTAATAGTGAGGAAAGTACTGATGTGCCAAGGGATTGTATATTTGTATATCCTATGTTTTGTGGGGTGGGGTTGTCAATCCTATACGTAATCCTTCTACATTTAAACGCCTGACATGCGCCTCCATATATTTTCATTGCGTAGTGTTACTGGAAGTATGAAGCCACTCAGATCACCAGTTCTATCTTGTCTTCTATTACTCACGGGACTAATGAATTCACTTGGAGTTTTTCGGCTCAACTGCAATAATTTTGCTATTATTGGTTTTAGTGGCTCTTCACTGGATTTACCCTCTTTTGGTTGTTATTTGGAAATGGACACCTCTGCTTTCAGACAATGTTAAGATAGAAAAGAAACCTAAACTATATCCAAATAGAAAAGATATAAAAGACTGAGAGCTTTGTGGTGTCTCATGTAGTGTTGCAAATTAAACAAGGTGATGACTGTGTTCATAAAAGACTTGTGAGTATTAATATCCACGACTCGCATACACACAAATGCATAAATGGTTTATTTAGTAGGTAGGAAATATAAGCTTGCTGTTACCTCATACCTAAGCATTTTGTGGCAATATCGTTTTTTCATGCTTCTGTGTAGCAACTAAGACTGTCAAATTGGAAGTCTCTTGTCAAGCTGGATTATCAAAGAATGATAATCTGGGCTGTTTTCTTTTGTTATTTATGTATTTTTAGTTTGAGGCTAGCATCAACATTTCACAGCTGTCTACCTATTTTCCAGAATTTATTTCTTTTGATGCATGCTTCCCTTGAACTTGCCTTTTATCTGACCAGGGAATTCTCTAAGATGACGCACAACTATCTGTTGGGGGCTCTTTGCATACTTGTTTTGGCATGCTCTTTGGTTCCCACTTCCTCTGATGGTTTAGTGAGAGTTGGTTTGAAGAAGAGATCCTTGGATCTTGATGGAGTTAAGGCTGCCAAGATGGCAAGACTGCATGGCAGCCAGGGGAAGGGTTTAAATAGCATGCGCCAAGATGAACCTGATATTGACATATTATCTCTAAAGAACTACATGGATGCCCAGTATTATGGAGAGATTAGTTTGGGGTCACCTCCGCAGGAATTCACAGTCATATTTGATACTGGCAGTTCTAATCTCTGGGTCCCCTCATCAAAATGCATTTTTTCTGTGAGTACTACTGAAATTCAGTTTTGCAAACTCATGCTTTCCTTCTCATCGGAATTATCACCTAATGAAAATTGCATGCAGATTGCTTGCTTATTCCATCCCAAGTACAAGCACAAGAATTCCAAAACATATCAAGAAATTGGTAAATTTGTCCGCCTATTGTCTTTAATTTCAAATTGTTAATAAATGCTTGGTGTGGATATTATTGAGTCTGAACCCACCTTTTGTTTGACACAAGATTACCCAGACCTCCCTGATCAGTTTTTGCTCAAATTGCTCTATCGATTTTTGTAACTCAGGCGAATCTTGTGCAATACACTATGGGTCTGGATCAGTTTCTGGCTTCCTTAGTCAAGATAACGTTGAAGTGGGCGATCTTGTTGTCCAAAATCAAGTGAGCTCTTTTTTTGTTTGAAGCTATGATGCTTATTGTTTTTTTGACTATGCTTTTAGCTAAACACAAGTGCTTTAACTTTTTCAGGTTTTCATGGAGGCTACAAGAGAAGGAAGTCTTACGTTTGTTGTGGGAAAGTTTGATGGAATACTTGGGCTTGGCTTCCAGGAAATTTCAGTTGGGGATGTAGTGCCAGTCTGGTATTATTTTGCAAATTTGCCACTTATGGGTTTTATGAAAATAGTTCAACCACTCAATCTTCTATACTTCTAGTGTCTTAGAGACACATTCTTGATGAAACTGTAGGTATAATATGATTGACCAAGGTCTTGTAAAGGAGGAAGTGTTCTCTTTTTGGCTTAACCGGGAGCCAAATGCAAGAGAGGGTGGGGAGATTGTTTTTGGTGGCGTTGATGAAAATCACTTCAAGGGGAACCATACCTATGTTCCCGTCACTCAAAAGGGTTATTGGCAGGTCTGTGAAGATTAATGTTTACGATACCTTTTGTCCTGATTTCTTAAGTGTTCTCGAATGTTTACATAGCTGAAAAAACTGATTCATTTTTATTCTTTATTTTCAGTTTGAAATGGATGATTTTCTTATTGGAAACTATTCAACAGGTATTTATTTGTGCACTTTGTAAACCAAGGGGTATAGATAACCTTTGGGAAGGACTCAGTTATGTTGTTGCCTTCCTATATTTGTTTCCAGGTTTTTGTGAAGGTGGATGTGCTGCTATTGTTGATTCTGGAACGTCGTTGCTTGCTGGTCCAACTGTCCGTGCTTTCTTTCTTTTTACCAACTAATTTATCAATAAAAATGATACTGTACTCTATGGTCACGAAATTTGCTCAGTAGTCAGTGTGACTTATCATCTTTATTTCGCTTTATGCCATTTCTTATATGATATTTGTAATTATGCCCATTGACTGCAGACTGTTGTCACCCAAATTAACCATGCCATTGGAGCAGAAGGTGTAGTGAGCACGGAATGCAAACAAGTAGTTTCCGACTATGGAGACATGATATGGGAGCTCTTGCTTGAGGGGGTTTGTCATTTTTGAAGAGTTTTGTTACCCTCTTTATATTTATCCACTTTTTTTAAGTTTAGCAGCAGGTCTAAAGTGATTGTCTATCCACTTTTACTGTGATCTGCAGGTACAACCTGGCAAAGTATGTTCACAAGTTGGTTTGTGCTTTTCCCATGGGCCCGAATCAGAAAGGTAAGTCTTTATTGCGTTGCTAAATTTTCATTTTGTCAATAGTTTATTCCTTAGCATCCTTGGAGACTTTGGAGCGCTAGGTTGAGAGGAGTGTTGTGTAGCCAAAGAAGATGTCAGGTCGTGTAAGCATTTTGCTCTCATGCTCTGGTTCACTTTCCCACACGTGCTTCCATTCATAGGAGCACATTTAGTGAGAATAAATTACAGTTTCTATTGCTTAATTCCTGGGTTTCGAGCAAGCAGTAGAGTCAAGGTTTCAGCAAAATATTGTTTGGAGAGGTATCTATTTCCAGTGAGAAAACCCTTTTGATCTTGATTTCCATGCAACCTTCTAGTCTCTCTCTCTCTCTCTCTCTCTCTCTCTCTCTCTCTCTCTCTCTCTCTCTCTCTCTCTCTCTCTCTCTCTCTCTCTCTCTCTTTCTCATGATTCGTTCAGGTTAATGTGGCTTTAGCGCTTCAATATTGTGGCCAGAAATTAACTTGAGTTGATGCTTTACTCTTTGAAGTAATAATATCAAGATGGTATTTGGACAAGAAAACAAGGAGAAAACTGCCGATGAACTTGCATGCACTGCTTGTGAGATGCTTGTTGTTTGGGTCCGGAACCAGCTTAAGCAAGAGGAAACAAAGGATAGAGTGCTTGATTATGTGAATCAGGTTACTTATCACCCAAATGCAACATCTATTTAATAACAAAGCCGGCAATTATTGTTGTGTTTAGACATAATATTTTCTTTTCAACAGCTCTGTGAGAGCCTGCCGAGTCCAATGGGAGAATCAACAATCGACTGTAATAGCATGTCGAAGATGCCAAATGTTACATTCACAATTGGAAGTAGAGATTTTACCCTCACTCCTGAACAGGTCTGATTTTATCAGTTTCCTTTAAACCTTTTATTTACCAAAACTTCTAGTGGACCTCATATATTTTTGCCAATCATGCTTTCCTTACCTAAACATTTATGGTGATAGATTTTGAAACTTGGAATACCTGGAGTTATATCAAAATATCAAGAGTTTCCGAAAAAGAAAGAACTATAGTTTGTATTGACATAAAGGATATTAGACACAAGATCCTTTGCCCCACTGTCCCAATGCACCTGTAGTCATAGCCCCATGATCGTGCCTTGAGATTCCTGTGTTTTTAGAGTGGACGGAATAGGGCGCGTTTAAGTAATGCTTCAGGTGGAGATGCTCTTTTAGTCTTACTGTTGTTGTAGTGATACGGTGTGCGAAATACTCTAGCAATAATATTGAGAAGCACTGTCATGTTTATGGTTGCAGAAGAAAAATGTCTTGTGAACGAATATATCTACCTAATGATGGTATAAGTAGACAGATGCACACATGGTTTTATCTTCTTGGTTAGCACTTGGTATTATTTCCGTTCTTCAGAGTTCAGACTAATTTCTTAATCTCTTAACTATGTGACTGCTTGCTTTATTCCAGTACATTCTGAAAATTGAAGAAGGCCCAACTTCCATGTGCCTTAGTGGGTTTATCGCTTTGGATGTGCCTCCACCTCGTGGTCCTCTTTGGTAAGTTCTTTGTGTTCGAAAACATAAACACTCATTGTTTTTCTATGTTCTGTGTAGAATGGTCTGAAATTTTGAAAACTTCTTTTTAATATTTGCTTAGTATTGATTACTTCTCTGCAAAAGTCCTCCACTACAAATTAAAAAACTCGTCATCCTACCGGATTTCCAGAAAATTGTTTCAGAAAGCTGATTCTCAAACAACTACTCTTTGGTATGCAGGATTCTTGGAGACGTATTCATGGGGGCATATCATACAGTTTTCGACTATGGTAATCTCCAATTGGGTTTTGCTAAAGCTGTCTAGCAACTCAATCTTCTAAAAAATGTAGCAGTTTATTGTAAGAAAGCTAGGAATGTCATAATACCTTAACGGATCGGTGATGCCAGGTGAATTGTGATGGTTTGCCCATATGTGTCTGTAAATAATGAGTTGGTTCTGTTTGCAAGTACCATGTTGCTTGGAGATGATGTGCATGTTTGTACGGGAAATATTGCGACAGTACTGTGTTGCTTAAAGATGATATACTAATGCAGAAATATTTGGACTATAGTAATCCACTTTGTTTTAACCGCCCCTTTGGATGGAGAGATTTCGTGAGAAAAGAAAAGAAAGGGGTATGTTCTCTAAATAAATCACTCATTTGGATGAAGTATTTTGATGAGAGTTGGAGAGAAAAGTATAAAAATGAAATGTTTTGATTGGCCCATCCCCTTTCTCACCCTTTCTCACAAAAAATGGCGAGATTTGGTGAGAAATGGCTCCTTTTTCTTCTCTCACCCTTTCTCACCATCCAAAGGAGCTGCTTGTTTGTGTTTCAAGGATTAGACTTGTAGCGAAAAAAGAGAGAATACGAGGAAAAATTGGCATTTATTTGATAGACTTTACCGCAATTTTAAAGTATTGCTAGTCGTTATTTTCCCCTAATCTGCTCTATCTGGTGTTGTTTCAGAACGAACTTGTTTAGTTGATATATCTGGTGTTGTTTCAGAACGAACTTGTTTAGTTGATGTAGTTTGAAATTTGTTCTTTTGAGTTTCTTTCTAGGGCAAAAAAAGTTTTAGGAAAATGCAAAAGAGGTTTCTAAACATTAGAAAAGTATTTTCACTAAATAACAAAATACTAGTATAAGAAAACAAACACTTTTGCTGTATTTGTCTGCAGAACTTATCGCGTAATAAATGTGTGTGGAACCTACGTGTATCGGTGTATGTATGTGGGGGTGCCACCTTTTGAGGAATACCCAAACTTTGCAAACATGATAGATACCTTGGAGGTGCCACCTTTTGAGGAATACCCAAACTTTAATGTCTGCTCTTGATCAGCAATTACAGTAGCACTTCTAGTAGGAGCAGAAGCCATGGCAGTTCCAGATTGCTCTGGTTGCTCTTGCTGCTTATGGGCATCGGCACTAATCTATACGTGAATAGACCAAAAAAAGAGTTAATGACCACCATGGCCCATTAAGTCAACCCAAATGACATTCAAATTAACAATCAAGTTGATCAACAGAATAGAAAAAACTAGAAGTATCACAAGAACAAATAGGTACATCTAAGCAAACTTTGCTATCTCCCACTCCTGACGTTGCTGCTCTCATTTCTGCCTGTCGTCACGACAGCTAGTTCCTTGCATTTCTCTCATTTCCCTAAAACGCTGTAAGAATGGGAGCAGCCATTCATATAAAGGCGATACCATATGTAACAGAACAAAACTTCACCAGAATTTCTTTCATCTTTTCTCAATGAAGGACCATTTTACCTTTCTACGATTGTAGTCATACGAACTCAGATGCGCTTCAAACTCCACAGCCAATTTGTATTGCTTACTGCAGAGCTCACAATAGAACACCTTCCGTATTTCTTTCACCAGTCTGAATTTTCTGCTCACGTTCTACTACAACCTGGATTTTCATAATTTGCAGGAAGCAGGCAGCAGAAGCCACCAGGTAATAGAAGCTGCACAAATTCTCAAGACCTTCCAAAGTTGTTCCCTTATGGTATATCATTTCCATCAGCATACCTCATACCTCATCATGTTAAAAAATGAGAACAAGTGACAGTACTATGAAACAAGTTTTTTTTTTTTTGAACGTCAATCTCATACTATATCAAGGGCCTGTAGGCAAAAACAGTGCCCCCGTAAGCAATATAATGATTCCACAAAAGAGACAGGAATGAGCTACAACTATCAAAACTTCAACTAGAAGCGCGGCATAAACTGTAAAACATAACCGAACTAGAGGCTCATTCTGGTAAGCATTGACGCGGGAAAATCCCAACTCAAACCAGATAAAGCGCAAGCGAAATTATCAAAACAAAACACTAATAAACTGAGTTAACCCGATTTACTAACAAGCAAGTTTAAGCTACATTTAATCTAATTACCGAGTGCAAAGCTTGTAGCTTAATCTACAAAGGACAACGAACAGTTATCAAGTACAAAGCTTGTAGCTTAATAATTACAATACCTTCATAATCCTCTTTCTCAGACACGATCCAACTCCCCTCAAACGATTAAATCGATAGCCTAATACGAATCGTATGCGATTCAGATAAAAAGTGAGATTTTTTTACATACCTGAAATTTGAGGCAAGAATCTGTTCCAAGAAAATTCACGGCCGTTTGAGACCTGAGATTTATTAGTGAATTAGAGAGAGAGAGAGAGAGAGAGAGAGAGAGAAAGAGAGATTGCAAAAATCTTTGGGGGAAATGGGGAAGACGACTGATGTAATGGGGAGGACGACTGTTCCAAGAAAACGACGTCGGCCTGAGATGAGCCAAACATAAGAGATGCGATGCTCTACAAAACGACGTTGTTTTGGGTACATGACATGGGTTGAACCCCTTTCATACACCCAAAACGACGTCGTTTTTGCCATGAAGCTTCCCAATACGGGAATGCAACTTAATCCGTCTCAAAACGACGTCATTTTGAGTACATAACACAGATTCAACCTATGTCATGTACCCAAAACGACGTCGTTTTGATCTTGAAGCTTCCCAATATGGGAATGCGACTTAATTCGTCACTCGAGATTTATTCCGGGATAATTAATATAATCGAAATTGTTCAACATTTAGATCTTTTCAATAAAATACATCTTGGTAATTATTATACAAAATCAATTCTTTTTCGTTCATGATCGAAGATGATTTGTGTAAATGTTTTTTTACGAAAATTGATTTGGCCACATTGGATCCAACCCCTTTTATCAAAAAAAAAATGTCAACCGATAATTGCTCGATTGTGATTCATTAAAACATTATTAATACGATCTCATAAGTTTATGCGGTAGATCTTGTCAAGATGATAAATAATGGTAGGAATCATATGAATCCATTAGTGGATGGTACATAATCGAAAATGATTTAAGTGAATTTTTTTTTCTGATAATAGACTTGCATACACCGAATCAAAATTATTTTAGCAGAGAATATAATTTGAGCAGGAATAAATAAATGGGAATTCACGAGCGAGGGGGAGAGGGATGTCTGTTGCTGCTACTCCCAGTTCAGCACCTCTACCGCCATTTCCAACATGAATGTTCAAACCAGGCTTCGATTGGGGAATTTCAGGATATGCGGAAATGAAATTCATTGCTCAGCCTCCTCTTTGCCGGGCTGATGATGACGATCCAGATGCAATTTGGGGTGTGTCAATGGAACGCACTCTGATCGTAAGTGTCTCTTCTCTTTTGGTTTATTATGTGATTTTTGTTTTGGGTTCTCAGTCGTAGTTTCCTTGCCGGGCTGATGATGGATGATTCATGGTGGACGTTGATGAATCAGATTTTTTTTTAAGTATCATCTGTGATTTTTGTTAAGTATCAACTCAAAACAACAACTTTTATAATTTTGGTTAAGTATCATCTTTGATTTAAAGGGATTTGTTTTCCTTCCAGATATACCCACATAATATTCTTTAATTTGGAGTGTGTGTAATGTCCGTCGGTATATCTATGCACAAATAGGGCTATGATCGAGTACTTTAATCTTCAGAAACTGTGGTCATCCATCTTAATGTAACAAACTACGACAGGAAGGTCCTAGCGCTAATTTACTGCAGCTGCTCTTGAATTTTTTTTAATGCGGTTGTACGTACAGTGAGAAATTCAGGGCCTTTTTTTAATCGGGGCTAATAAGGGGTATATATATTAAGACTATTGCATAAGATGAGTAATCCTATAGGATTAATAGTGAGGAAAGTACTGATGTCCCAAGGATTGTATATTTTGTATATCCTATGTTTTGTTGGGTGGGGTTGTCAATCGTATACGTAATCCTTCTACATTTAAACGCCCGACATGCGCCTCCATATATTTTCATTCCGTAGTGTTACTGAAAGTATGAAGCCACTCAGATCATGAGTCCTATCTTGTCTTCTATTACTCAGGTTTTAATGAATTCACTTGGAGTTTTCCGGCCCAGCTGCAATAATTTGCTAATGGGTTTTAGTGGCTCTTCACTGGATTTACCGTCTTTTGGTTTTTATTTGGAAATGGACACCTCTGCTTTCAGACAATGTTAAGATAGAAAAGAAACCTAAACTAAATCCAAATAGAAAAGATATAAACATTGGCATTTTTTTTCTTGTGGCATTGGCGTTAGCGATTTGTAACGGATAGGAGTTGAACTGAGAGCTTTGTGGTGTCTCAAGTAGTGTTGCAAAATAAACAAGGTGATGACTGCGTTCATAAAAGACTTGTTAATATTAATATACACGACTCGTATACACATAAATGCATAAATGGTTTATTAGGTAGGTAGGAAATATAAGCTTACTGTTACCTCATAACTAAGCATTTTGTGGCAATATCTTTTTTCATGCTTCTGTATAGCAACTAAGACTGTCAAATTGGAAGTCTCTTGTCAAGCTGGATTATCAAAGAGTGATAATGTGGGCCCTTTTCTTTTGTTAATTTATGTATTTTTAGTTTGAGGCTAGCATCAACATTTCACAGCTGTCTACCTATTTTCCAGAATTTCTTGCTTTTGATGCATGCTTCCCTTGAACTTACCTTTTGTTATTATCTGACCAGGGGATTCTCTAAGATGACGCACAACTATCTGTTGGGGGCTCTTTGTATACTTGTTTTGGCATGCTCTTTGGTTCCCACTTCCTCTGATGGTTTAGTGAGAGTTGGTTTGAAGAAGAGATCCTTGGATCTTGTTGTAGTTAAGGCTGCCAAGATGGCAAGACTGCATGATAACCATGGGAAGGGTTTAAATAGCATGCGCCAAGATGAACCTGATATTGACATATTACCTCTAAAGAACTACATGGATGCCCAGTATTATGGAGAGATTAGTATGGGGTCACCTCCGCAGGAATGAAAGGACATATTTGATTCTGGCAGTTCTAATCTCTGGGTCCCCTCATCAAAATGCATTTTTTCGGTGAGTACTTCTGAAATTTAGTTTTGCAAACTCATGCTTTCCTTCTCATTGGAATTATCACCTAATGAAAATTACATGCAGATTGCTTGCTTATTCCAGCCCAAGTACAAGCACAAGAAGTCCAAAATATATGAAGAAATTGGTAAATTTGTCCGCCTATTGTGTTTACTTCAAATTGTTAATAAATGCTTGATGTGGATATTATTGAGTCCCAACCGACCTTTTGTTTGACACAAGATTACACAGACCTCCCTGATCAGTTTTTGCTCAAATTGCTCTATCGATTTTTGTTACTCCGGCAAATCTTGTGCAATACACTATAGGTCTGGATCAGTTTCTGGCTTCCTTAGTCAAGGTAACCTTGAAGTGGGCGATCTTGTTGTCCAAAATCAATTGAGCTCTTGTTTGGTTTGAAGCTGTAATGCTGTAATGTTTTTTTACTATGCTTTTAGCTAAACACAAGTGCTTTAACTTTTTCAGGTTTTCATGGAGGCTACAAGAGAACGAAGTCTTACATTTGTTATGGGAAAGTTTGATGGAATATTTTGGCTTGGCTTCCAGGAAATTTCAATTGGGGATGTAGTGCCAGTCTGGTATTATTTTTGCAAATTTTTTCACTTAAGTGGTTTGTGAAAATAGTTGAACCACTCAATCTTCTTACTTCTAGTGTCTTAGAGACACATTCTTGATGAAACTGTAGGTATAATATGATTGATCAAGGTCTTGTAAAAGAGGAAGTGTTCTCTTTTTGGCTTAACCGGGATCCAAATGCAAGAGAGGGTGGGGAGATTGTTTTTGGTGACGTTGATGAAAATCACTTCAAGGGGAAGCATACCTATGTTCCCGTCACTCAAAAGGGTTATTGGCAGGTCAGTGAAGATTAATATTACAATACCTTTTGTACTGATTTCTTACGTGTTCTCTAATGTTTACATAGCTGGAAAAACTAATTCATTTTTATTCTTTATTTTCAGTTTGAAACTGATGATTTTCTTATTGGAAACTATTCAACAGGTATTTATTTGTGCACTATGTAAACCAAGGGGTAGAGATAACCTTTGGGAAGGACTTAGTGTTTTGTTGCCTTCCTATATTTTTGTCCAGGTTTTTGTGAAGGCGGATGCGCTGCTATTGTGGATTCTGGAACGTCATTGCTTGCTGGTCCAACTGTCCGTGCTTTCTTTCTTTTTGACAACTAATTTATCAATAAAAATGATACCGTATTCTATGGTCACGAAATTCGCTCAGTAGTCGGTGTGACTAATCATCATCTCTATTTCAAGTTATGCCATTTCTTATATGATATTTATAATTACGCCTGTTGACTGCACGTCACCCAAATCAACCATGCCATTGGAGCAGAAGGTGTAGTGAGCACGGAAGGCAAACAAGTAGTTTTTGACTATGGAGAAATGATATGGGAGCTCTTGCTTGAGGGGGTTTGTCATTTTTGAAGAGTTTGTTACCCTCTTTATATTTATCCACTTTTTAAAGTTTTAGCAGTATGTCTAAAGTGCTTGTCTGTCCACTTTTACTCTGATCTGCAGGTACAACCTGGCAAAGTATGTTCACAAGTTGGTTTGTGGTTTTCCCATGGGCCTGAATCAGAAAGGTTAGGAAGTCTCTATTGCCTTGCTAAATTTGCATTTTGTCAATAGTTCATTCCTTAGCCTCCTTGGAGACTTTGGAGCGCTAGTTCGAGAGGAGTGTTGTGTTGCTGAAGGAGATGTCAGGCCGTGTATGCGGTTTGCTCTCATGCTCTGGTTCACTTTCCCACACGTGCTTGCATTTTTGGGAGCACAGTTAGTGAGAATAAATTATAGTTTCTACTGTTTGGGCAGGTATCTATTTCCAGTGAGAAAACCCTCATCAGTTCAAAAAAAGTGAGAAAACCCTCATGATTCGTACAGGCTAATGTGGCTTTAGTGCTTCCATATTGTGGCCAGAAATTAACTTGAGTTGATGCTTTACTCCTTGAATTGATAATATCAAGATGGTAGTTGGACAAGAAAACAAGGAGAAAACTGCCGATGAACTTGTATGCACTGCTTGTGAGATGCTTGTTGTTTGGGTCCGGAACCAGCTTAAACAAGAGGAAACAAAGGATAGAGTGCTTGATTATGTGAATCAGGTTACTTATCACCTAAATGCAACATCTATTTAAAAACAAAGCTGGCAATTATTGTTGCGATGAGACATGATATTCTCTTTTTAAAAAATCTGTGAGAGCCTGCCGAGTCCAATGGGAGAATTAGCAATCGATTGCAATAGCATGTCGAAGATGCCAAATGTTACATTCACAATTGGAAGTAGAGATTTTACCCTCACTCCTGAACAGGTCTGATTTTATTAGTTTCCTTTAAACTTTTTATTTACCAAAACTTTTAGTGGACCTCATATCTTTTTGCCGATCATGCTTTCCTTACCTAAACATTTATGGTGATAGATTTTGAAACTTGGAATACCTGGATCTAGTTATAACATATCTAGAGTTTCCGATAAAAAATCTAGAGCTTATATTGACATGAAGAATATTAGACACAAGATCCTTTGTCCCACTGTCCCAATGCACCTATTGTCATAGCCGCATGATTGTGCCTTGAGATTCCTGTGTTTTTAGAGTGGATGGAATAGGGCGTCTATCGGTCTATGTGATGCTTCACGTAGAGATGCTCTTTTAGTCTTACTGTGGTTGTAGTGATACGGTGTGTGAAATACTCTGGCAATAATATTGAGAAGCATTGTCATGTTCATGGTTGGTTGCAGAAGAAAAAGGTGTCTTGTGACTGAATATATCTTCCTAGATTTAACGATGGAATAAGTAGGCAGATGCACAAATGGTTTCATCTTCTTGGTAAGCCCTTGGTATTATTTCCATTCTTCAGAGTTCAGACTAATTTCTTAATCTCTTAACTAGGTGACTGCTTGCTTTGTTCCAGTATATTCTGAAAATTGAAGAACGCCCAACTTTCATCTGCCTTGGTGGGTTTATCGCATTGGATGGTGCCTCCACCTCGAGGTCCTCTGTGGTAAGTTATTTGTGTTTGAAAACATAAACACTCATTGGTTTTTATATGTTCTGTGTTGTCTTTAAAAATTTGAAAACTTTTTTTTGATATTTGCTTAGAATTGATTACTTTTCTACCAAAGTCCTCCGCGACAAATTAAAAAACCTGTCATCGTACTTGATTTCCATAAAATTGTTTGGGAAAGCTGATTTCAAACTAGTCCTCTTTGGTATGCAGGATTCTTGGAGACGTATTCATGGGGGCATATCATACAGTTTTCGACTATGGTAATCTCCAAGTGGGTTTTGCTGAAGCCGTCTAGCAACTCAACCCATCTCAAAAGCGTATCCAGAAATTAGCAATTTCTTGTAAGATAGCTAGGACTGTCGTAATACCGTAATGGACTGGTGATGCCAAGTGAATTGTGATGGGTATCCATATGTATCTGTTCATATGAGTTGGTTCCGTATGGAAGTACTAGATGTCGCTTGGAGACAATTTACGTTTGTACTAGGAAATATTGTGATGGTACTGTGTTGCTTGGAGATGATGTACTAATGCAGAAATATTTGGACTACAGTAATCCAATTTGTTTTAGGGGGGGTAATCGACTTGTTTGTGTTTCAAGGATTGGACTTGCAGCAAGAAAAGAGAGTGCGAGGAAAAATTGGCATTTATTTGACATACTTTCCTACAATTTTAAAGTTGCTAGTCATTATTTTCGCCTAATCTGCTCTATTTGGAGATTGTTTCATAACAATTTTCAGGAAACTCGTTCAGTTGATGTACTTTAAATTTTGTTCTTTTGAGTCTCTTTCGGGGGGGGGGGGGGGGGGGGGAATGTTTTAGGAAAATGCAAAAAGAGGGGTTTCCATACATTAGAAAAGTATTTTCACTAAATAACAAAAAACTAGAAAACAAACCCTTTTGCTGTATTTGTTTTGGACATACAACGAAACAACAAACTCATCAACTACTTTTGTGAGGAATGAAAGCTCTATTAAGGAGTTGGAACTTTCCCATGCATTGTTCTCATAGCGCTATCGCACAATACTTCATGTTATATAGTTTACAGAAGAATGAGGACTATATTACATTTTTTCGGGTGCTTGAAAAGAACACAGACATAACTTTTTTTCCCGGGTGATTGAAAGAGTGTCGTATTCGACACGAGACAAAGACAAAGATAAATATCACCGGCAGTGCATGAGAACAGTAAATCAACCTGATTTCTTGGGTTTCCATGGACCGCGAATGGGATGGGTTTGAGATGAAGTTTATGTCTATCGGACTAGGGGCTTATTCGGGGGTAGCATACCATGTACAAAAACTCAAATGGAAAGAAAGTAACTTGAATCAATCACACTTGCACAAACTGAATACAGTAACCCTCCTGAATATCATATATAGTTTTCTGAAACGAAGGTTATGTTCAACTGCAATAACATGTGAAAAAAGAAAATCCAAAGTAAATAACAAGAAGAGGAGTGCAAAAGGCCAGACAGAGTAACGGATCTGAATGCTGAAAACAAAATAATTGTGATAAAAGAAGGAAGCAATGGAAGCACTCCCAAGGTACAACACTCTTTTCCCATCCATAATTTGGCTCGTACCCAGCCTAAGGGTGGTCGATCTTCACTATTCTTCGTCACTATCATCGCTGAAAACCGATGCCACTGCTACTTTCGGCTTCTTTGCAGCATTACCAACCAAGTTCTGTTTGACATGCAGGAAAAGGAATCAGTTAGCTTATCTATCTAACACGCAGCTAATAACGATATGCCTCTATTTCTACAAGGAAAAAATAGTGAAGGAGAGGGTCTTCAATCCCATGACCTATAATGGAAAGGGAATGACACACTATGTTTCTTTTTTCAGGCATGTCCTCGAAATGCATTTTCCAAATCTTGAGGGTTGAATAGTCCTACGAAAATCGATGAAATCAGCTTCTGCACGTACATGTTCCACAAAGACAACAAAGCCTCTGGCTCTGGCCATGGCATCTAATCTCAATACTGTAACAAATGAAGTCCCTAACCAATAACCATCTCTTTCCATGCCCGATGCCACAGAATTAGTCCCCTTATCCAGGTAAATGACATTCTCACTCCAGTTCTTTCAAAGATGGGCGTCGAAGTTTGTATTATAGTGTGCATGGGAAATCACGTTTAAATTCCAACACCAAATGACAAAATTCTTCCGTGTGCATTTATAAAGAATTTCTGGTATCTTTCATCTTACATTTCCAGATTACATGTCTAATTATCTATTGTCATTTTTTTTGATAGGGAATATCATCAAACCGAAATATCTGAACATCTCAGCAAAATCCCAGACCATGGGATCCTCAAAGCCCAACAGAAATAGTTAGATTTTTTTAAATGATCGCAAACATGATAGATACCCTTGGAGGTGCCACCTTTTGAGGAAAACCCAAACTCTAATGCCTTCCTCTGCTCTTGATCAGCAAGTACAGTAGCACTTCAAGTAGCCGTTGCAGATTGCTCTGGTTGCTCTTGCTGCTGCAACTGCTGCTTACGGGCATCGGCAGTAATCTGTACGTGAATAGACCAAAAAAAGAGTTAATGACCACCATCCATGGCCCATTAAGTAAACCCAAAGGACATTCAAATTAAGAATGAAGTTGATCGACAGATTAGAAAAAAACTAAAAGTATCACAAGAACAAATAGGTACATCTGAGCTAACTTCGCTATCTCCCTCTCCTGACGTTGCTGCTCGTGTTTCTGCCTGTCATCACGACTGCTAGTTCCATGCATTTCCCTCATTTCTCTAAGACGACGCTGCAAGAATGGGAGCAGCCATTCATATAAAGGCGCTACCAAATGTAACAGAACAAAACTCCATCTTTTCTCAATGAAGGACCATTTACCTTTCTATGATTGTGGTCATACGAACTCAGGTGCGCTTCAAACTCCACAGCCAATTTGTATTGCTTATTACAGAGCTCACAATAGAACACCTTCCGTATTTCTTTCACCTCAGTCTGAATTCTCTGCTCACGTTCTGCTATAACCTGGATTTTCATAATTTGCAGGAAGCAGGCAGTAGAAGCCACCAGGTAAATAAAAACTGCACGAAATTCTCAAGACCTTCCAAAGTTGTTCCCTTATGGTATATCATTTCCATCAAAAGACACGCATATAAGATATATGCTGCCTTCTGCTACAGATGTACGTTACAAGGGGGAAAAAAGAAAGCAAAGAATCGAACTCAAAATTATGATTCGTGTACTTGCAACTGCTATTGAAAAATTAGTCATACCTCCCGCTTCTTTGCTATCTCCTCCGTTTCCTCTAACTTGATATCAAGTTTTCTTCGCTGGATATTTTCTTCTGCAGTAAAATAATCTTCTTCCTCTTGTTTTCCAATTCCCAATTTTGGATCCCACATACCAGATTTTATTGGCTCAGTTATTCCTAACCACCATTAAGAAAAGGAGAAATCAATACAACAGCCAGAGAATCAGTTACAAAATGGAGAAGATGAGCACAAATGTCAAAGCCATGGGAGAAGAAATGGTTTTGGTTCAAACCTGGGTGTCCATATTTAACTCCAACCAAATGGAAGCAAAAATTAGTCCACTTGTAATTTCTTGATCACCAAAGAAATATAGAAAAATCTGCCCGTTATAGGATCTAGTCTTGTTGCCTGTAGGGAAGCAATCCATTGGCTGCACACTGAAACTAGTTTGGTTAAGTTACCAGGTCGTTGATATACACTAACTGACTAACAAGGGAATTCCCCCTCAACTGTAATACATATGCATGGCAACTGATAAGAACTATCGATAAGAGCCTTTTTTACGTCATGTATATAGAATTACAAAGGCTAAAACGTGCACAGACATAACACCGGATATATGGTACGCTATGACATGTTATCATTAGCAGTCTAATCCACATACCTTGCTCATCCTTTCCACCCCATCTTTTGGAGAAGCCTAAAGCCAACGTTAGATGATGTCAACTTTGTGTCGAGTGATGCTTGCTCCACATTATCTAAATCTACGTTTTCTGTTGGTCTGTGACTAATGGGAAGACAGAAATCATCTGCAAGTTCCTCAAGAACAGTCTCATCATAAGCCTGTGACATTACAAGCAGGATAAGCATGTCACCATATCGGAATAATTGAATTACTTCAGAATACTTCATGAATAAATTGTATTATTGATGCATTGAAGCATCTTTATTGTTTCATCAACAAGAAACACAAAACACGTAGATTAATGGTGCGCTATAATTTGCTGCAACCTATGTAGAAATTGAAGCTTAAAAATGAAATATGAAGATCCTAGAGGTACTTCTTTAGAAAATGTAATAATCACACTTCATAATATGAAAGTAAAAATTTAGATGAGTAGATAATGACCATCTACCATGGCATCAAACTACTTTTTCTGGAACAATTAGCATTAGAACTTCAGGGTAGTCAAATAACATATATTGCAAATATGAGCCCTGAACATACTAAAGTTGGTCCATGGCACATACCCACGCTTATTGATAACCGTATCTCATGCAATATGAGTTGGAACTGTTGGATTCGCTCCAATAGTGAGATGATTGGTGTGATGGAGCCATTCTGGCTGGCCAATTTGGACTTCCAGTTGAACTAGGAAGCAAGTTCAAGTTGGAGTTCCTATCTCATGTGCTGTGAGAGTTTGTGGAAGTCGTGCAGTGTGAGAGGTTACTGCATTCTCAGATTTGGCAGGACGACATGTGTCAGTGACAGTTCATTCTTCTTCGCATTGTACTCTCTCTGCTTCCTAACAATTTCCTCTTTTTTCCCTACCGTCAACGATGCATAGGCCTCTCTCCTTTTTCTGCTATGGTCCTCCTTCTGGTCTTCTGGTAGCCTTGCATGACCGCTCTGCTTCTTAGGTAGTAGGCTTTTGTTCGCACCGTCAAGCAGTTGAAGGCGAGATGGTCCTTTGGGTGGGGAATTTGGCGTTGTATCATTGGCCACCATGAAGACTACCCATCCCTATTCAACTAAGATTGAGACATGTGGTATATTTTAGGCAAAGAGTGACTAAACAATGGAAGCTAGATGTTGTCTACACATGGGAAGTCAACTACCTGTGAGCTGTGCTTATATTGCCTCACAAATAATGTCCCCATTGTGTAGGGAACACTGTTTTTATGAGCAAGTCCACTAAAAATGTTTTTCTTTCAAAGGGCAAAGTTGCTTCCATTTTCAGTTTTAGGATAACATAGACACTCTATGTACGCAGCTAAAAAATACTTTTAACTCTAAATCTCGGAGCAAAGCTTATAATAGCTTAGTGGACTTTGATACCTATGTATCCCAAAGACTCGACACTTCATATGGGGCCCTCTACGTCAATTTTCTGAGAATCTACGACAGAAACTGGAAAATATCACCCGCATCATCAATGTATAGGAGGAAATGCAAAACAGTAACCAGTAAAGAACATTTGACCATCCCATATTCCATAAGCTCAATAACTTTAGAGTTAAGGTTCTTCTACGCGATATTTATTTGTCATGGATTTTCTAAGTTAACGTGTGGCATGAAATTCGTTTATGTTTATTTAGTCACGTGTTAGAAAAATCTACACCACCGTAACTCCAAAAAAGCTATGCTTAATTTGGACTGCCATTTTTTTACATACATTGGGCACAACTGTAGAGTTCACTATTTTCATTAGAATAATGTGTTAGATCATTTCAGCTACTTAGAAGGGCTTTATTCATTTTGTCTTCTCTACCATTTTATGATAGCATATCCCGTACTCATTTGTATTTGTACTGAAATCTGGGGAAAAAGTGTCTGGTTACCTTGCAATCCTAAAAGGGATATAATGACCTTCGTTTTTACCTCTTTATATTTGACGGATGAAATTATTAGACCCGACGGACTGCCTCCATGAACTTTTAGATGTAACTGATTTTTGCAGCATAGTTCATAACAGATGATGAATGTGGTTGCATCTTGTCTCGAACAACCAAAATGCAAATTTTATTATGCTGTTCCTATGCACCGAATACCTCTCATTCCACCAAGAGCTGAAATCATGTACTCAACTCTCAAACTTCCACGAGATGAGAATTACAGAAACATCACTCGCGAGTGACTGCTAAAAAATGTAATTTGCTAATACGCAGTTGGAAAATTTAAATGCATTTTTGACATCAGATCAGAGCGAAAAGGACATTAACTATCCAATTCTACTGGACAGGAATGTGGAGTACGTTGTAGCATGTGATAGGTAGTAAAAAGAATAATACCAGAAATTCAGAATGATTCCAGGCGCTGTTTGGGTGCGTATCCGCCGGCGTGACTCACGGTAGTGATGGCGGAGGTGGCCGGAGAGCATATGCTTACAACGACGGCAGCCGTAAGGCGGTGGAAGGAAGCGGACGGAGGGTTGATGAGGCGGTGGGGAGCAAATCCCTTCTGTACGTTTGATTTTCATGGTGGACGTCCGCCGTCGTTGTAAGCATATGCTCTCCGGCGTTTGATTTGCCCCAAAAAGAAAAAATGTGACACAAAACGATGTCGTTTTTGGTACATGACACAGATTGCACCCGTGGCATGTACTCGAAACGACGGTGTTTGATTTGCACCAAAAATAAAGAATGTGATACAAAACGATGTCGTTTTTGGTACATGACAGAGGTTGCACCCGTGGCATGTACTCGAAACGACGGTGTTTGATTTGCACCAAAAAGAAAGAATGTGATACAAAACGATGTCGTTTTTGGTACATGACACAGGGTGCACCCGTGGCATGTACTTGAAACGACGCCGGCACCCATTTAAAGCGGAATCCAACGTAATTCATCGGTGGAGATTTATTCCGGGATTATTAATTTAATCGAAACTGTTCAACCTTTAGATTTTTTGAATAAGATAAACCTTATTAATTATTAGATAAAATTAATTCTTATTGATTCATGATCGGAGATGATCAGTATGAATTTCTTTTTATGAAACTAGATTTGATCACATTCGATCCAACCCCTCTTATCAAAGAAAAATACTAATCGATTAATTGCTCGATTGTGATTCATTACAAGATTATTAATACTATCTCACCGGTTCATATTGTAGATTTTGTCGAGATAATAAACCATGTGAAGAATCACATGAATCGGTTGTCGATTGGTACATAATCGAAAATGATTTAAGTGAAATTTCATTTCTCATAATGGATTTGCCTACATTGAATCAAAATCATTTTTAGCAGAGAATATAATTTGAGCAGGAATAAATGAAATTCACGAGGGAGAGAGGGATTTCTGTTGCTGCTCCTTCCAATTCAGTACCTCTACCGCCATTTCCAACATGAATGTTCAAACCAGGCACGATCGTCCGCCATTTCCAACATGAATGTTCAAACTAGGCACGATCGTCGATGATGATGATCCAGATGCAGTTTGGGGTGTGTCAATGGAACCACGCATCACAACACACTCTGATTGTAAGTGTCTCTTCTCTTTTGGTTTTATGTGATTTTTGTTTTGGGTTCTCAGTCATAGTTTCCCTGTCGGGCTGATGATGGATGATTGATGGTGGACGTTGATGAATCAGATTTTCGTTTAGGTGGATAAAAATCTATCCTAAAGAGACAAATTCAAGTGCTAGTTAGCTTTATCTCTACTTTATTACTATTTTAATGCTGGAATTTGTTGCATAGACATCACTTTCTTTGTAAAAATTTGGGCTTTAGTCAATAGTAAACTTTGATAAGCTTGGCTTGTCTTATATAACACCAAATGGTTTTGAATCTTTTGATGTAACGGGAATTTTGGTTGACTCATAGCGTTACTGCAAATGTAGCGGCAGTGAATCGCTCTGCAATTTGCATACAGGAAACTAGGGTTGTTGGTGGCTGCACCTTTTTCTCGGGCAACGCTCAGACTTCAGGAGGAATTCGGGGACATCTTCTTTTTTGCTGGCACCTTGTCAACAATGTGGGGTTTTCATTTCTTATTATTTTGGTTTTATGAAAAAAAAAATCCGAATGGCTTGGAGGTAGGATTTGTATGTGCTAGTTGCAGTAGTAGAAGTGTCTTCAAACTTCTCTCAATGCACTTCTTTTCCTATTGTACTGATTTCATATTTGGCTCCCTTGGGATTAATGAAATCTTTCTTCGCTTTTCAAAAAGAAAGAAAGAAAGGAAACTAGGGTTTTTGGCACAAACACACACAAACTAGAAGTAATGCCTGTTATTGACCTGTTCAATTATGATTAGTTTTGGTCGTGATTCGTTTTCTGAAAGAATGAGAGATATGCTTACATGGTTGCTGATTTTTGCTCCTAAAACTGTACTATCCACTTATTCCTGTTGTTGTTCATAAGTGTCATATAGAGCAGTCATGTCTAGTATTCAACATTCCGTTATCCTGTATCTTCTATGGATAGGATTAAAGTCCCTGCCCTAGATGTTTTCAGATTTGTTGGTAGCTACACTAACTTATTTTTATTAGCTTAGACATGTAAGCAATGTAAGGCACTGAGGTAATGGCACTAGTACGTCAAGACAAGAGGAAAGTTAGGTTCCTTTAGGTTTATAGAGTCCACAAATGTTCACAGCTCGCTAGTCGTTTGCTTTAGTACTTCTGGTTTTCATAGCTTCAATTAATGACATTAATGAATAAGAGAGAAAAAAAACTGATGTTTTCTGCATTAGAAACGCAAGAGTGATTGTGCGAGCGTGAGGAGAATGTATTGAGGGAATTTGTCATGGAGAATGTTAAAACTACCTTCTTTCTTTGCTGGCTGAGGGTTATATCTGTGGGGTTATTATAACTGCCACGAGTTGAACTGTTGAAGAATAACGTGCTACCGCCTTTTTGTATTTGAACTGCTGTTGCAGACAGCAGGTGCTTCTGAGGCATCCGTTAGAAACTTGCCTCCCTCGGCCATTGGTTATTCTAATGACTTTGATGCAATGGGTCTTCTCGCATCAAACAAGGATAGACCCATGGAAGCTATTGTGGAGCAGGTTCGCGTAGGAAGCACTCTTCGTGTTTATTTGCTTCCAGAATTTCAGTTTGTCCAAGTGTATCGCTGGAATTCTGGTACAATCCATAGCTAATCTCTGCCGCCTTTCGAAAATGTTTTTAAGTTCCGCTTTGATGTGTTGTGACTCTTATTTGTCACTAACAGTGTGGTCCTATTTTGTATTTCTTTCTTATATTGAAATCAGTCAATGGGAAGAAGGGTTGCACCGGGAAATGAAATTACCACTGATGCGCCAAATGGTGAAGCTTCTGCTGAGCCTCATGCCCCCTTAACATTGCAGTTTCATGAGATGAGCATCTTCAACTGGAGTTTCCCCAGACCATCCATTCGGAAGAGAAGCCAAGCATTTTACGGAGATTCGTGTGTTGCATAGAGAAGTGAGTTAAAATTCACTTACCTGCCCTCTTGGGCATTACACTTTATTTAGACACTGAAGTTGTGTTTTTCTTGACAGGTCCGTGTTGTACTGGAAGGTGTTGACAAATTCAACAATTTGATTGGTTCAGTATACTATCTGGATGGTGAATCTGCAAAAGACCTAGCACGGGAGCTCATTGAAAATGAAGGTCATAATATTTGTGGTGATGTTATTGTTATGTTGAATATAGCACACATCAGAAGCATACTAAAGTTTACTTGTGCTTCAGTATTGCTATATTTGTTGGCCTGTTGAATAACTTCATCCGCAATCCACTACTTTTGCTGCTATTTCAAATGCTCCCTTATCGCATACTCGGTATCATTTAGCTAAGTTTCCTTATTCAAATGCTCCACTACTTCTGCATTTTCTGTAGGGGTTAGCTAAATATGTGGAGTGGGGCGCAAGCTTGATGGAGGCTGATGCTAAGCGGCGGCTTAAGTCTGCAGAAATTCTAGCAAAGAAGACCTGGTTGAGGATTTGGTCAAACTATGTTCCTCCGTCTACGAATTCCAAGGCAATTCATGACCAGATTTCACGGGGAAGGTTGGTTGCTTGTTCTGGTGATTTGTATGTGTGAAATTGTATCAAGATTCCGGAAAAGTCTCTATACTTTGCTGTTGCTTAAATGGCTTTCTCCATGTCGTTGAAGTCATAAGTGGGGATTGCATCATTGTAGCTGATGATTCCCTCCCCGATGGCAGTCCATTAGCAGAGCGACGAGTCAATCTCTCAAGTATCACGTGTCCCAAAATGGGAAACCCTCGTAGATATGAAACCCCGGTCCCTATGCATGCAAAGCAAAAGAACTCCTGTGAACGCATCTCATTGGAAATCAGGTAGAGGAACCTTTTCACTTGCATCCTTCCTGTCAGTCCAGAAAAGAGAGAGAGAGAGCAGCTTAACTTGAGTCTTTGGGATTTTTCAAAATAGAGACTTTCTAAAATTCTAGTTTAGCTTTTTTACCTTCGACTAGAAATTCTAATGTCGTATCTATCATTTGTATTTTTCACTGTGTTTATATGAATTCATACAACTTCTAACACAAAAAAGTTTACGGACAGAATTATGAAGGGAAGTGGCTAAATTAAGGAGGAAAAGTTGATAAATAACTCGAGTTTTAGAAAAAAATGAGTGACTTCTAAAAAAACAAAGATGGAGATGGGTGGTTTAGGTTTAGGATTTGAAGTGGAAATAGTTCTAATTTGGTTATGTACTTTTCAGGTGAATGTTTTGTTGGTATATTCCAGGAAGGTCGGCATGGGAGATGGATCCTTTGCAGATTCAAGGGTGATGGATTTCGAATCAGTCTTCCTGGTTTCTTCAGATAAGGTTGAAGGTGGCAATGCCTCTGCACCTTCTACATCTACTGGAGTCAGCCAGCAGGGGGGAGTAAATGTGGGTGAGCTGTTGGTTGTTTGTGGCTACGGTACAGTAATTAGGCATAGAGATTTTGAGGAAAGATCAAATTACTACAATTCCCCTCTGTCAGCTGAATCTCGTGCCATTGCTGGGAGGAAAGGGATCCATTCTTCCAAGGATCCTGCAGCAATGCACATGGCAGACCTCACTACGGTCAGATACCAAGTACCTATTTCCTATTTCTAGCTTTAATGTCCAGTTCATAAGTCTTAGTAACTGTATTGAAAATGTTTAGGCTTCCACCAAGAAAGCAAAAGATTTCTTACCTCATCTGCAAAGGAAGAGGATGCCTGCTGTCGTGGAATATGTTCTTAGTGATCGTAGGTTTAAACTTTGCATTCCCAAGGAGACTTGCAGCATTGCTTTCTCTCTCTCAGGTGTCGGGTGCCCTGGTCGTTATGAGCCTTTTTCCAATGAAGCAATAGCATTTATGAGACGAAAGATATTGCAGAGGGATGTGGAGGTATTTCTATTTATCTTTCAACGCTGCACCTGAATAATTCGTTTCTTTATTTGATGGGTATTCTTTTTTGTGCTCAGATTGAAGTGGAAACTGTTAACTGGAACTTTCTTGGGTTCTTTGTGGAAGTCAAAGACTAGTATGTCAGTGACACTCCTGGAATCTGGCCTTGCGAAGCTTCAAACTGGCTTTGGGACTGATAGGATTCCGGATGCTCACCTTCTCTTACAAGCAGAGCAATCTGGTAAGTGGCAGAAACTAAAAGTTCGCTGCATAAGTATTCGATGTTACTTCAATTATAATTGTTGTACGATAAATAGAAGTAGGACGGTCATATTACAAATGTCAATCAATTTATTAATGATGCTTGTGAATACCAATTGGCAGATATGGGAGAACTTGATTGTGGAAGAGGAAGTTTCCAGTGGTTCTACTGCTGAAAGGAAACAAAAAGAAGAGCTGAAGGTGCTTAAAATATGTTTTTGGTTTTAAAATTCACTATTTCAAAACAAATTGCATGCAAAGTTAATTCTCAATGCTTACTAATTTCAGGTTACTGTTACCGAAGTCTTGAGTGGCGGCAAATTCTATGTCCTGTTAGTTGGAGACTAGAAAGTACCCTCTATTCAGCAGCAGTTAGGTTCTCTCATTCAAGAAGCTCCTCTTATTAGTGCCTTTAATCCTAAGAAAGGCGACACTGTCCTTGCTCAGTTTAGTGAAAATAATTCATGGAATCGGGCAATGGTAAGTATGATACCTAATACTGTTCACTTCACTGTTGGATGTGTTTTTTTTTCTGTTGCTCACTGTATTTTCTGTCCACTTAATGCATCAGTTTTTCTTCTATAATGCGATTCTTTATATATGTTTTAGAATTTTCTTTTCCCTTTAGTTTTACCCTTCACATTCTGTACCGCGAGTCCACCTCTTTTGGCATTTTAAACTTTTTTTTCTACTTGAAAGAGAGATTGGGTCCAAAAAGCTCTATGCTAGCTGTCTCAAGGAATCTGGTTATAATATCGTAGAGTTCTATTTTAGGAATCTCTGGTAACCTCTGAAAATCCTAAGTTGCTGATGTTTCAAGTATGCTACGTCGCCCAATTCGCAATTTACCTGCTTTCTTCAGGGCCACATCCCTGTACTGTAACAGGAAGGTGTCCACTTTTATTGGGTTGCTGTAGTGATGGACAGTGTCAGGATATGTAGGAATAGTGAAATGCGATGTTTTAGAAGCTTTTCGGAAAATGATGGTAATCATACGTGTTATGTTACAGGCTGTGATCCAATTACCATATTCTGAGTATAAACAACACAGGAATGGATTGATAAGTGTATCATGAAAACATGAAGATGAGGTCAAGTAGAGAATCCACTTAGTGAAGCCATTGTCTTGAGATAGATGATCGTTTTTAGCCGAAGCACTTTTTTCTTGAACTGAACTTTTTGCATAAGCTGTACTTAGATGGTGATTCCAACTCAAACCCAAAAATGTCATTTTTTCTCGTTCTGCAGCTTCTGCTGTTTTTTCCGTTATACACTATCATCTTCATTGCATTGAAACATACTAGTTTTATGGTGTACCTTCATCTACTGTCATTCAATGTGTGAAGATTGTAAATGCACCATGAGGAGCTGTTGAATCGCCAAAGGATGAGTTTGAAGTGTTCTACATTGATTATGGGACCAAGAGGTTGTTCCTTACAGTAAGCTGCGACCAGTTGATCCTTTAGTCTCCTCTGCCCCTGGCCCGGCTCAGTTATGCACCCTTTCATACGTAAAGGTTCCAAGCTTGGAGGAGGACTATGGGCAAGATGCAGCTATGTGTCTGAGTTCGCACACACTAAACCGTCAGTTCAAGGCCATAATTGACGAAAAAGATACTTCAGGAGGTAAAGTGAAGGGCAAGGAACTGGGACCGTATTTGTGGTCACTTTGATCGATACAACAACTGGTTCTAGTATAAATGCCGCCATGCTGAAGGTTCGAATTACAACCCTGTCTTATTTTAGAAGCTTTTCAACTTAACCTTGTTAGTTGAGTTACCACGTTGATATAACATTTATCTTGTTGAACCTGAGCTCCATGGAATAATATGCGACTACAGAAACATGGAAGAATTGATTAAACAGAGTGAAACATCTGTGTTTGGTTGTGTTTTTGTAAATATACTAGAGCCAGTGAACCACTAACTTTTCAACTTAGTTTATCCAGCGGATGCAAGTGACCATCTGGAAAAATCTGAAGTAGTCTGCAGAAATTTTGCATCTGTGAAACATTTTTTCGGAGATTATGCTGCCTGCATTGATCTATATGACCACTGGTCTGAATGCATTCATTGCTTTCTGAACTTTAATTGGTATTGTGTGCGAAAAATTGTGGTTGTCGATTTTTTTGTACTTTTAGAAAAAGGGTGGAATGAAAACTGAGACGTGCTAGGAATTTCCATACTCATCCTATTCAACAGTAGCATGATGTGTCATTCATCTTATCACAGCCATTCATTGCAAAATGTCAAAAAGGTTTAAGACGTTAAATCACTGCAAAAGCCAGCAAAACTAGCTGTTCACAAGGAAAAAAATGTTGGCGGCAATTTTCTTTTGGTTGAAGTATAATCATCCAATTCAACAGTAATATTTATCTCTTTTATTCTCTTTCAATATGTAGCAAAATCACATGGTGGTCAGTGGTACTTCCTCCCAGAGTTTGGGCTGCTACAGTTGTCCCTCAACATTTTCTCTAGTCCTGCCCAGTAGCAATATCA
The DNA here is from genome assembly GCA_036023075.1 of Gaultheria prostrata. Lineage (NCBI taxonomy): Eukaryota > Viridiplantae > Streptophyta > Magnoliopsida > Ericales > Ericaceae > Gaultheria > Gaultheria prostrata. The sequence continues at coordinate 84,906 of JAXBDA010000030.1, read as the reverse complement.
GTTGGTGACTATGTAGCATGGACAAGGATGCAGACAGAGACACCAACACGGGATTTCTAAAAAAGGGACACGGATACAGCAGGACACACGGCAAAAATAAATAAATAAAATAAATAAATAATATTTATTTTATGGAAAATATAGTTATACTTATAAGCATTAATCTTCAATATACAACTTTCCGTTGCACCAAAAGAAAAAAAAAAATGAAGCTTCAATATATGTAAACATGCATCATATATACATCGTATAACACTTTTAACCCAATTTTTTTGAAGTAACACACATTTACCATTTGACCTAGCCAATCAAATATGCTGACTCTTTTCCTTTGAGAATCCGTTCTTTTCCTGATCGTTCATGTATAAGTACGATTTCCAGTGTGGTACACAAGTTGATTGTCACCCCAATTATTTCCTGTTGATACGCAGAGTGTCCAAGGGTTCAATACATATATATGACTTTCCTGCATGAGCTGGTCCTGACATGATTTCTTTTCCAAGGGAACATTAAGAACATTAAAAGCCTACTTTCACATGGTGTAGTAGTCATTGAGCTTGTCCTGGTTGGTTGTTGCACCTTCCATTGGGAGTATGTATGAAAACAAGCAAATCTGTGTGTGTGTTCTTTTTCCATTCATCTGGTTTAGTTGATTGTGGATAAGCTTTCCTACTAGTGTTTTTTCCAGTTTTGAAGTTGTCTGACCCATGACTTGTGAATTTTGCTGGACGGACTTGCTAGGCTGGAGAAAAGGCGGAAGTGGGATTCCAAGGAAAGACAAGCTGCTATGGACGAGTTGGAACAATTCCGGGAGGAAGCATGACTTAAGAGGCTAGCAATGTGGGAATACGGAGACATCCAGTCAGATGACGAGGGCTCAGCTCCACCCGTTAGAAAGGCAGCTGGCTAGAAGCAATAAAACAGATACTTCAGCAAACTCGGCTAATTTAGAGAATCACATGAGAAAATGTTGCAGCGTAGACAACGCTGTCAGTTGAATTAGTTTCATTTTGCTTTGTAATAGTAGTAGTGTTTTAGAATAGATTTTTTTATTTAGTTGAGAAATTTTGCACGGCTGAGGCAGTAATTTTGAATTTAGAGAATCACATGAGAAAATGTTGCAGCGTAGACAACGCTGTCAGTTGAATTAGTTTCGTTTTGCTTTGTAATAGTAGTAGTGTTTTAGAATAGATTTTTTTATTTAGTTGAGAAATTTTGCGCGGCTGAGGCAGTAATTTTGAATTTATTCTAACCAATAATTTTGGTTAGAATCCACTTATCTCCAACTCATGAAGTTAACTGATACAAAGTTATATTATTAAACACCAAAAATTTGGCTTGGGCCGATAAGAAAGGACAACTACTCAATATTCAAGGAGATGCTCCCGGAAATGCTAAGTACCGATAAAGCTACCCAGAAAATCGCCCATAATTTTAAATCAGTGGCGCAAATTCATTTGGGAGTGAATCTTAGCAATTTCTGGGTACGTGGCTCAAATTCACTTGGAAGTGGTTCTGAGCAATTTCTGGATACTGTTAAGGATATGTAGCTATGTAGCAATGCTGAGGGGGAAGGGCCATTACTCCAGGAACATGCATAAATTTCACTAATGCATGTGATTATTCTAACAAGCTCTGTCAATAGAGGAGGAACACTACATCTGTTGGTTTCAAACATCAAACCGACGTCACTTGCATAAATTGGGCTCAGGCTCAAAGTCTTCGGTACCGATTTTTTGGCGTCCCCATGTACTAAAGTGTTTTTTAGTTGCAAATAGACATGAGATTCTTTAAAAAAGAGAATCCCCTAAACATGAACCTGCTGCTGAAAATCACTTAGCATAGGACCCGGGCTCGTGTCGATTTTAACCTGCAATATGGGTTTTGCACTACCAATTACAACCTTTAGCTGCAACTTAAGTTCCCATCAAGTATTACATCCTAACGGAATTCACTCAATTCCCCTTTCTAACTAGCTTATAAATCGTGGATAAACTTCCGAAATCTTCAATTCCAGCATCCATGGTTCATTTGGGGCAGGAAAACCACCGTCCGACCAAAATCAGATAGATCGTCTCATTTACACTCTCATAAATAAATTGTTTTGAAAAAAGAAAACTGAAAAAATTGATGGAATTTGACAAAATATTTCAGCATCTAGCTCGAAACCTACAAAAAGCAAAGCTAACGAGTCACCACTATCACCTCTCTCTCGCTCTCTCTTCCTCTAGGTATCACGCCTTGTATTCCTTTGACGAGGAGCAGCGGTATCTTCCTTCTCATTCTCCTCTTCCTTTTCTTTGTTGCTTCCTTGATTGTTTGAAGTCTCAACTTCTCCTGTCTTAGTTGTTTCCGAACTCACTTTTGCCTGGCAAAACCAAGCAATCACATTTCAAGAACTCTTGCAAACAAAAGTAGGGGAAATCAGCAATTTCAGAAAGGCGTAGGAACTCATGGGTTTCTTCCTGCCGAAAAGGATATTGAATAGCAGAGTGAAAATAACCACTACGATGGAGATGATGACGCCGATGGTGAGGTTTGCTTGTTTCTCGGCTTGCTCAACGAGTTCCTGCGAAACTAAAGTTACTAAAGTCACAAAAAAGCACAAAACATCGTAAAAGAGCGAAAATCCTGAGTATGATGATAACTTACCAGGATTTTATGCTTGTGCTCACTCAAGAAAGGGATGTCCGCAATCTGGTAGAGTATGTGAAACACCGCCTTCTGCAATAACAGAACCCAAATACTTAGCTCACGGAATTACCTATCATGAAATCAAAAACAAAATGTAATTAAGCCCAACTAATTACCTGGAAACCTATGAGACCGTTCGAAGATGAAGCAGCTGCTTCCTCAGCCTTCTCTTTCTTCTTCTCAACTTCAAATTTAGGTTTCCAAGCTTCATCCCTGTACGACTCTGCAACCTTTTCATTGCTAGCTATCAAAATGTTGTCAAACAACACGCCATCCTGCATTGTACATATCTGCATGCCGATGGCAGCAATGGGCTCAAAATCAGGCCTCTCAAGTTCAAAGTAGCTAGAATTCAGAATCTCCTGTGGCTTCCAGATACCCTTTTAATCAGGGTTGTCAATAAGTGGGGCATGCCATTTTCCCTTGGAAGCTAGATTAGCCTTCATTGGCCTCTTTCACTCACCACAACCAGGAGCTGTCTCACAATTCGGGTCGTCAATCTTCGGAGCCTCCCATTTACCATCTTCCTCGTCATCCCAATCTTCTGGCTTTGTCGCCTCAGGATCATCGATCTCTTCTGGCTCGTTATTAACCACCCTTCTGGTTTTTTTGCTTCCTCATCTTCAATTTCCAGATCCTCATCCCAGTCTTCCGGTAACCGCAGCTAGGTCAGGAATTTTTGCCCTCTCATCCCAATCCTCTGGCTTCTTATCATCTGGGTCGGGAATGGTTTTAGTATGAATAATTGCTGGCTCAAAATCCTCACTAGAGAGGAAATTACCCTTCTTTTTCTCTTCACCGTCAATAAGGACGCTGTTAGGTTCCAGAATGGCCGTGTAAACATGGGTCAGCTTGTCGGATCGTACAGAGGGTGTGTACTTGAGGTGGTGTTCAATGTATTCTCCAGTCTTGGGGTTCTTGTGCTTTAGAATAAAGTGGACCTTGTTCGTAGCTCCACATTTATCAGGTCCAACCATGATAGAGTAGGGGGATTCATTGTCGAACCTCTTAGAAGTCCACCCAGCATCCTGAGGACGAAGATATTTCAAATATGCGACACCACACTCGAGCCCATTTTGGAAGTGAGTTTCAAACTGAAGGACGATAGTTCCATCCTTAAGCTTCACAAGCTCATCTAGCCCTTTCACAATAGCATACTTCATGGCCTTCTCGCTTATGAGAAGCCCATGATCATCGTGTCCCTCACTCTTGGCATGTTTCCATACACCTAGGAGAAGAAAACACAATGTACATGAAAAACTCTGTAACCACCCAGATCGTTGAAACCATTTGATGAAAATGTCAAATCAACTCAGGCAGGGATTTTTAGAGAAAGAATAACTCATGGAAACAAGGCAATGACAGTATTTGGAGGGTTAAGAATGGTTATAGACAGATGAGCAAGGGGATGCAAAAGATATTACGAAAAGTGAATGCCACAGAGGCTTCCTCCACTAATTTATCCATTTCCCACATTCAAATACCATTTGAAGAGAGATCAGTATGAACCAAGGTTTTGCATGCAAAGTAGTTTAAGTGATTAGCAGATCAGAGTGATCAAATTTAGACAGGTTGGGTTTGACTCTGTGGAGGACAGCAGTAACATAGTGCTACAGCTGTGAACCATTCTTCCAGTGAAGTGTAGTAAAATGGAGACACTAGCCTCCAACTATAAATGTCCATGATGCAAATTTTTCCAATCACGCATCACTACCAATTGGCAATCCAACTACTGCAGAAGAATCCTAGAATGGGCAATTGTTTCAAGCATGCCAAACTAGTTCAACCAAAAAGTAAAAACAAGAAAATAGAAGAAAAAGAAAACTACACTCTTAAGGTTATTCGTACATCAAATATCCACCTAGAATCTAATGTGATTCCACAAAAATCACACCCTCGTGAACTGGAACTGACACCCTTTCCGCTTCTTCCCCTAGGTGAAACAATAGCATAAAGACCGCTAAGTAAAAAATGCTCCCATGGCATACCCTCATGAATAAGCACAGAGCTATACAATACTAAAGGGTCTCCCTATTGTACTTGTGTTCAAATACTGTCTACTTTATTGTATGGTTGAATGATTATTCTTTCTCACCAAAACCACACAATTGTTACCAAGTTTGATACTTAAACAACAATTCCCACGAGTATTTCCTCATATATTTTTACTCCATCCTATGGAAAAAGTGACTGCTTTGCCAAAAAATTTGGAAAAAGTGACCTGAGAGATAAAGAAAACTAAGCCGAAACACCCTTCAAACTGCCCTACGATTCTATGAATTCACATCTCAAACCGAATTTAAACTGAAAATAGTTTCCTGCGAAACATGCTTAATTCAACATAAACAAACTAGAGAAATCATATATGCCACCGACTTTTACACCATACTTAAATCATGGCTTAGATGAATTTGAACGCTTACATATCCGGTGGGAAACATAAGTTCCATCTTACATACCTCATCCCTCATCATGTTAAAAAATGAGAACAAGTGACAGTACTAACAAGCAAGTTTTTTTTTTTTTTTTTTTAACGCCAATCTCACAAGGGCCCGAAGGCGAAAACAGCTCCTGAAAGCAATACAATGATTCCACAAAAGAGACGGGAATGAGCTACAACTACCAAAACTTCAACTAAAAGTGCGGCATAAACTGTAAAACAGAACCAAACTAGAGAGTAGAGGCACATTCTGCCGAAGCAGACGAACCATTCTGGTAAGCATTGAGCCCGTCCCGGTTTTGGCAATAGAGATTGACGCGGGAAAATCCCAACTCAAACCAGATAAAGCGCAAGCGAAATTATCAAAACAAAACACTAATAAACTGAGTTAACCCGATTTACTAACAAGCAAGTTTAAGCTACATTTAATCTAATAACAACCGAGTGCAAAGCTTGTAGCTTAATCTACAAAGGACAACGAACAGTTATCAAGTACAAAGCTTGTAGCTTAATAATTACAATACCTTCATAATCCTCTTTCTCAGACACGATCCAACTCCCCTCAAACGATTAAATCGATAGCCTAATACGAATCGTATGCGATTCAGATAAAAATTGAGATTTTTTTACATACCTGAAATTTGAGGCAAGAATTTGTTCCAAGAAAATTCACGGCCGTTTGAGACCTGAGATTTATTAGTGAAATAGAACGGGGAGAGAGAGAGAGAGAGAGAGAGAGAGAGAGAGAGAGAGAGATTGCAAAAATCTTTGGGGGAAATGGGGAAGACGACCGATGTTGAGGGGAAATGGGGAGGACGACCGTTCCAAGAAAACGACGTCGGCTTGAGATGAGCCAAACAGAGGAGATGCGATGCTCTACAAAACGACGTCGTTTTGAGTACATGACACAGGTTCAAACCCTGTCATGAACACAAAACGACGTCGTTTTGTTCTTGAAGCTCGTCGTTTTGGGTACATGACACAGGTTCAACCCTTGTCATAAACACAAAACGAAGTCGTTTTGGTCTTGAAGCTTCCCAATACGGAAATGCGACTTAATTCGTCATAAAACGACGTCGTTTTGGGTACATGACATAGGTTGAACCTATGTCATGTATCCAAAACCACGTCGTTTTTGTCTTGATGCTTCCCACTATGGGAATGCGACTTGATTCGCCACTCGAGATTTATTCCGGAATAATTAATATGATCGAAAGTATTCAATATTTTGATCTTTTTAATAAAATACATCTTGATAATTATTATACAAAATTGATTCTTATTCGTTCATGATCGAAGATGATTCGTGTGAATTTTTTTTTATGGAAATTGATTTGGCCACATTGGATCCAACCCCTTTTATCAAAAAAAAAATGTCAACCGGTAATTGCTAGATTGTGATTCATTAAAAAATTATCAACACGATCTCATAAGTTCATATCGTAGATCTTGTCAAGATGATAAATCAAGTTAAGAATCATATGAATCCATTATTGAATGGTACATAATCGAAAATGATTTAAGTGAATTTTTTTTTCTGATAATAGACTTGCATACACCGAATCAAAATCATTTTAGCAGAGAATATAATTTGACCAGGAATAAATAAATGGGAATTCACGAGCGAGGGGGAGAGGGATTTCTGTTGCTGCTACTCCCAGTTCAGCACCTCTACCGCCATTTCCAACATGAATGTTCAAACCAGGCTTCGATTGGGGAATTCCAGGATATGCGGAAATGAAATTCATTGCTCACCCTCCTCTTTGCCGGGCTGATGATGACGATCCAGATGCAATTTGGGGTGTGTCAATGGAACGCACTCTGATCGTAAGTGTCTCTTCTCTTTTGGTTTATTATGTGATTTTTGTTTTGGGTTCTCAGTCGTAGTTTCCTTGCCGGGCTGATGATGGATGATTCATGGTGGACGTTGATGAATCAGATTTTTTTTTAAGTATCATCTGTGATTTTTGTCAAGTATCAACTCAAAACTTTTATAATTTTGGTTAAGTATCATCTTTGATTTAAAGGGATTTGTTTTCCTTCCAGATATACCCACATAATATTCTTTAATTTGGAGTGTGTGTAATGTTCGTCGGTATATCTATATGCACAAATAGGGCTATGATTGAGTAGTTTAATCTTCAGAAACTGTAGTCATCCATCTTAATGTAACGAACTACGACAGGAAGGTCTTAGCCGCTTATTTACTGCAGCTGCTCTTGAAATGTTTTGAATGTGGTTGTACGTATAGTGAGAAATTGAGGGCCTTTTTTTATCGGGGCTAATAAGGGGTATTATATTAAGAATATTGCATAAGATGAGTAATCCTATAGGATTAATAGTGAGGAAAGTACTGATGTCCCAAGGGATTGTATATTTGTATATGCTATGTTTTGTGGGGTGGGGTTGTCAATCCTATACGTAATCCTTCTACATTTAAGCGCCTGACATGCGCTTCCATAATCCATAGATTTTCATTCTGTAGTGTTACTGAAACTATGAAGCTACTCAGATCATGAGTTCTATCTTGTCTTCTATTACTCAGGGGACTAATGAATTCACTTGGAGTTTTTCGGCCCAGCTGCAATAATTTGCTAATGGGTTTTAGAGGCTCTTTACTGGATTTACCCTCTTTTGGTTTTTATTTGGAAATGGACACCTTTTCTTTCAGACAATGTTTTTTTGATAAGAAACCTAAACTAAATCCACATAGAAAAGATATAAACAGTGGCATTCTTTTTCTTGTGGCATTGCCGCATCAAAATGCATTTTTTCTGTGAGTACTTCTGAAATTTAGTTTTGCAAACTCATGCCTTCCTTCTCATTGGGATTATTACCTAATGAAAATTACATGCAGATGGCTTGCTTATTCCATCCCAAGTACAAGCACAAGAAGTCCAAAACATGTCAAGAAATTGGTAAATTTGTCCGCCTATTGTCTTTACTTTCAAATTGTTAATAAATGCTTGGTGTGGATATTTTTGAGTCCTTTGACGCAAGATTACACAGACCTCCCGGATCAGTTTTTGCTCAAATTGCTTTATCGATTTTTGTCACTCAGGAAAATCTTGTGCAATACACTATGGGTCTGGATCAGTTTCTGGCTTCCTTAGTCAAGATAACGTTGAAGTGGGCGATCTTGTTGTCCAAAATCAAGTGAGCTCTTTTTTTGTTTGAAGCTGTGATGCTTATTGTTTTTTTGACTATGCTTTTAGCTAAACACAAGTGCTTTAACTTTTTCAGGTTTTCATGGAGGCTACAAGAGAAGGAAGTCTTACGTTTGTTGTGGGAAAGTTTGATGGAATATTTGGGCTTGGCTTCCAGGAAATTTCAAATGAGGATGTAGTGCCAGTCTGGTATTATTTTTGCAAATTTTGCCCCTTATGTGGTTTATGAAAATAGTTGAACCACTCAATCTTCTGTACTTCTAGTGTCTTAGAGACATATTCTTGATGAAACTGTAGGTATAATATGATTGAACAAGGTCTTGTAAAAGAGGAAGTGTTCTCTTTTGGCTTAACCGGGATCCAAATGCAAGAGAGGGTGGGGAGATTGTTTTTGGTGACGTTGATGGAAATCACTTCCAAGGGGAAGCGTACCTATGTTCCCATCACTCAAAAGGGTTATTGGCAGGTCAGTGAAGATAAATAGTTACAATACCTTTTGTCCTTATCTCTTAAGGGTTCTCGAATGTTTACATAGCTGGAAAAACTAATTCATTTTTATTCTTTATTTTCAGTTTGAAATGTATGATTTTCTTATTGAAACTATTCAACAGGTATTTATTTGTGCACTATGTAAACCAACGGGTATAGATAACCTTTGGGAAGGACTCAGTATTTTGTTGCCTTCCTATATTTTTGTCCAGGTTTTTGTGAAGGTGGATGCGCTGCTATTGTGGATTCTGGAACGTCGTTGCTTGCTGGTCCAACTGTCCGTGCTTTCTTTCTTTTTGACAACTAATTTATCAATAAAAATGATACTGTGCTCTATGGTCACGAAATTCGCTCAGTAATCGGTGTGACTAATCATTTCTATGCCCCTGTTGACTGCAGACTGTTGTCACCCAAATCAACCAGGCCATTGGAGCAGAAGGTGTAGTGAGCACGGAATGCAAAATGTAGTTTCCGACTATGGAGAAATGATATGGGAGCTCTTGCTTGAGGGGGTTTGTCATTTTTGAAGAGTTTGTTACCCTCTTTATATTTATCCACTTTTTTAAGTTTAGCAGTATGTCTAAAGTGCTTGTCTGTCCACTTTTACTGTGATCTGCAGGTACGACCTGGCAAAGTATGTTCACAAGTTGGTTTGTGCTTTTCCCAGGGGCCCGAATCAGAAAGGTTAGGACGTCTCTATTGCCTTGCTGAATTTGCAATAGTTCATTCCTTGGCCTCCTTGGAGACTTTGGAGCGCTAGGTCGACAAGAGTGTTGTGTAGCCGAAGAAGATGTCAGGTCGTGTAAGCGGTTTGCTCTCGTGCTCTGGTTCACTTTCCCACACGTGCTTGCATTCATGGGATCACATTTAGTGAGAATAAATTATAGTTTCTATTGTTTGGGGAGGTATCTATTTCCAGTGAGAAAACCCTCATGATTCGTACAGGCTAATGTGGCTTTAGTGCTTCAATATTGTGGCCAGAAATTAACTTGAGTTGATGCTTTACTCCTTGAATTGATAATATCAAGATGGTAGTTGGACAAGAAAACAAGGAGAAAACTGCCGATGAACTTGTATGCACTGCTTGTGAGATGCTTGTTATTTGGGTCCGGAACCAGCTTAAGCAAGAGGAAACAAAGGATAGAGTGTTTGATTATGTGAATCATCTTACTTGTCACCGAAATGCAACATCTATTTAATAACAAAGCTGGCAATTATTGTTTTGTTGAGACATAATATTCTCTTTTTAACAGCTCTGTGAGAGCCTGCCGAGTCCAATGGGAGAATTAGCAATCGATTGCAATAGCATGTCGAAGATGCCAAATGTTAGATTCGCAATTGGAAGTAGAGATTTTACCCTCACTCCTGAACAGGTCTGATTTTATCAGTTTCCTTTGAACTTTTTATTTACCAAAACTTTTAGTGGACCTCATATCTTTTTGCCGATCATGCTTTCCTTACCTAAACATTTATGTTGATAGATTTGAAACTTGGAATACCTGGATCTAGTTATATCATAACTAGAGTTTCGGATAAAAAATCTAGAGTATATATTGACATGAAGAATATTAGACACAAGATCCTTTGTCTCAACTGTCCTAATGCACCTATAGTCATAGCCGCATGATCGTGCCTTGAGATTCCTGTGTTTTTAGAGTGGATGGAATAGGGCGTCTATCGGTCTATGTGATGCTTCACGTAGAGATGCTCTTTTAGTCTTAGTGTGGTTGTAGTGACATGGTGTGTGAAACACTCGAGCAATAATATTGAGAAGCGTTGTCATGTTTATGGTTTCTTTTTTTTTTTGATCAAATTGTCATGTTTATGGTTGTGGAACAAAAAGATGTCTTGTGAATGAATATATCTTCCAAGATTTAATGATGGAATAAGTAGACAGATGCACAAATGGTCTCATCTTCTTGGTTAGCAATTGGTATTATTTCCATTCTTCAGAGTTCAGACTAATTTCTTAATCTCTTTAACTATGTGACTACTTGCCTTGTTCCAGTATATTCTGAAAATTGAAGAAGGCCCAACTTCCATCTGCCTTAGTGGGTTTATCGCTTTGGATATGCCTCCGCCTCGAGGTCCTCTGCCTTAGTGGGTTTTTATATGTTGTGTTGTCTTTGAAAATTTGAAAACTTTTTTTTGATATTTGCTTAGAAATGATTTTCTATCAAAGTCCTCTGCAACAAACTAAGAAACCTGTCATCCTACCGGATTTCCAGAAAATTGTTTCAGAAAGCTGATTCTCAAACTGCTACTCTTTGGTATGCAGGATTCTTGGAGACGTATTCATGGGGGCATATCATACAGTTCGACTATGGTAATCTCCAAGTGGGTTTTGCTGAAGCGGTCTAGCAACTCAATCCATCTCAAAAGCATATCCAGAAATTAGCAGTTTCTTGTACTAGCTAAGAATGTCTTGATACTGTTAAGATAGCTAGGAATGCCGTAATACCGTAATGGCGTAATGGACTGGTGATGCCAAGTGAATTGTGATGGTTTATCCATATGGAGTTCATATGAGTTGGTTCCGTATGTAAGTACCATATCTCGCATGGAGACGATGTATGTTTGTACCAGGAAATATTGCGACGGTATTGTGTTGCTTGGAGATGATGTACTAATGCAGAAATATTTGGAGTATAGTTATCCAATTTGTTTTAGGGGTAATCGACTTGTTTGTGTTTCAAGGATTGGACTTGCAGCGAGAAAAGAGAGAATGCGAGGGAAAATTGGCATTTATTTGACGTACTTTCCTGTAATTTTAAAGTGTTGCTAGTCGTCTTTTCGCCTAATCTGCTCTATCTGGAGATTGTTTCAGAACAATTTTCAGGAAACTCGTTTAGTTGATATAGTTTGAAATTTGTTCACGAGTCTCTTTCTGGGGAAAAAATGTTTTAGGAGAATGCAAAAAGAGCGGTTTCCAAACATTAGAAAAGTATTTTCACTAAATAACAAAATACTAGAAAACAAACCCTTTCGCAGTATTTGTTTCGGACATACAACGAAACAACAAACCCATCAACTACTTTTGTGAGGATGAAAGCTCTATAAAGGAGTTGGAACTTTCCCATGCATTGTTCTCATAGCGCTATCGCCCGATACTTCATGTTATGTAGTTTACAGAAGAATGAGGGCTATATTACATTTTTTTCGGGTGCTTGAAAGAGTGTCACATTCGACACAAGCAAGATAAATATCACCTGATATCACCAGCAGTGCATGAGAACAGTAAATCATCCTGATTTCTTGGGTTTCCATGGACCGCGAATGGGATGGGTTTGAGATGGAGTTTATGTTTATCGCACTAGGGGCTTATCCGAGGGTAGCATACCACGTACAAAAACTCAAATGGAAAGAAAATAACTTGAATCAATCACACTTGCACAAACTGAATACAGTAACCCTCCTGAATATCCTATATAGCTTTCTGAAACGAAGTTTATGTTTAACTGCAATAATATGTGAAAAAGGAAAATCCAAAGTAAATAACAAGAAGAGGAGTGCAATAGGTCAGACAGAGTAACGGATCTGAACACTGAAAACAGAATAATTGTGATAAAAGAAGGAAGCAATGGAAGCACTCCCAACGTACAACACTCTTTTCCTATCCATAATTTGGCTCGTACCCAGCTTAAGGGTGGTCGATCTTCACTATTCTTCGTCACTATCATTGCTGAAAACCGATGCCACTGCTACTTTCGGCTTCTTCGCAGCATTACCAACCAAGTTCTGTTTGACAAGCAGGAAAAGGAACCAGTTAGCTTATCCATCAAACACATAGCTAATCATGATATTCCTCTGTTTCTACAAGGAAAAATAGTGAAGGAGAGGGTCGGTCTTCAATCCCATGAGCTATATAATGGAAAGTGAATGCCACGCCCTGTTTCCTTTTTCAGGCATGTCCTCCAAATGCATTTTCCAGATCTTGAGGGTTGAATAGTCCTACGAAAATCTATGATATCAGCTTCTGCACATACATGTTCCACGAAGACAACAAAGCCTCCGGCCATGGCATCTAATCCCAAGACTGGAACAAATGAAGTCCTTAACTAAATAACCATCTCTTTCCATGCCCTAGTCCCCTTATCCAGGTAAATGATATTCTCACTCCAGTTCGTTCAAAGATGGGCGTCAAAGTATGAATTATAGTGTGCATCGGGAATCACATTTAAATTCCAAACACCAAGCGACAAAAAGCAGAGTGCATTTATAAAGAAGTAAAGTGGAAATATTGTAAGTTTATAACCATATATTAAATCAAAATTTCGTTGTTTCTGGTATCGTTAATCTTTCATTTCCAGATTACATGTCTAATTATCCATTGTTGTTTTTTTTTTTTTTTTTGCAAGGGAATATCATCAAACCGAAATATCAAAATGTCTCAGCAAAATCCCAGGCCATGGGATCCTCAAAGCCCAACGGAAATAGTTAGAGAGATGTTTTCAAATGATCACAAACATGATAGATACCTTGGAGGTGCCACCTTTCGAGGAAAACCCAAACTTTAATGCCTTCCGCTGCTCTTGATCAGCAAGTACAGTAGCACTTCTAGTAGGGGCAGAAGCCACGGCAGTTCCAGATTCCTCTGGTTGCTCTTGCTGCTGCAACTGCTGCTTACGGGCATCAGCACTGATTTGTACGTGATAGACCAAAAAAGGAATTAATGACCACCATGGCCCATTACGTCAACCCAAAAGACATTCAAATAAACAATCAAGTTGATCGACAGATTCTAAAAAAACTAAAAGTGTCACAAGAACAGATAGGTACATCTGAGCAAACTTTGCTATCTCCCTCTCCTGACGTTGCTGTTCTCGTTTCTGCCTGTCGTCACGACTGCTAGTTCCATGCATTTCTCTCATTTCTTTAAAACGCTGCAAGAATGGGAGCAGGCATTCATATAAAGGCAATACCACATGTAACAAAACAAAACTTCACCAGAATTTCTTTCTTCTTTTCTCAATGGAGGACCATTTACCTTTCTATGATTGTGGTCATACGAACTCAAGTGCGCTTCAAACTCCACAGCCAATTTGTATTGCTTATTACAGAGCTCACAATAGAACACCTTCCGTATTTCTTTCACCTCAGTCTGAATTTTCTGCTCACGTTCTGCTATAACCTGGATTTTCATAATTTGCAGGAAGCAGGCAGTAGAAGCCACCAGGTAATAAAAACTGCACGAAATTCTCAAGACCTTCCAAAGTTGTTCCCTTATGGTATATCATTTCCATCAAAAGACACACATATAAGATATATGCTGCCTTCTGCTATAGATGTACGTTACAAGGGGGAAAAAAGAAAGTAAAGAATCAAACTCAAAACTATGATGCGTGTACTTGCAACTGCTGTTGAAAATTCACAGTCATACCTCCCGCTTCTTTGCTATCTCGTCCGTTTCCTCTAACTCGATATCAAGTTTTCTTCGCTGGATATTTTCTTCTGCAGTAAAATAATCATCTTCCTCTTGTTTTCCGATTCCCAATTTTGGATCCCTCATTCCAGATTTAATTGGCTCAGTTATTCCTATCAACCATTCAGAAAAGGAGAAATCAATACAACAGCCAGAGAATCAGTTACAAAATGGAGAAGGTGAGCACAAATGTCAAAGCCATGGGAAAAGAAATGGTTTTGGTTCAAACATGGGTGTCCATATTTAACTCCAACCAAATGTAAGCAAAAATTAGTCTACTTATAATTTCTTGATCACCAAAAAATATAGAAAAATCTGCCTGTTATAGGATCTAGTCTCGTTGCCTGAAGGGAAACGATCCATTGGCTGCGCACTGAAACTAGTTTGGTAAGTTACCAGGTCGTTGATATACACTGACTGACTAACAAGGGAATTCCCTCTCAACTGTATAAATATGCATGTCAACTAATTAGAGGCTTTTAATGTCATATATATAATTACAAAGGCTAAAACATTACGCAGACATAACACCGGATACATGGTACGTCATGACATGTTATCATTGATTCATTAGCAGTCTAATCCACATACCTTGCTCGTTCTTTCCTAGACCTTTTCCTTTCCACCCCATCTTCTGGAGAAGCCTAAAGCCAACGTTAGATGATGTCAACTTTGTGTCGAGTGATGCTTGTTCCACATTATCTAAATCGACGTTTTCTGTTGGTCTGTGATTAATGGGAAGACGGAAATCATCAGCAAGTTCCTCGAGAACAGTCTCATCATAAGCCTGTGACATTACAAGAAGGATAAGCATGTCACCATATCGGAATAATTGAATTACTTCAGAATGCTTCATGAATAAATTGTATTATTGATGCACCGAAGCATCTGTATTGTTTCATGAACAAGAAACACAAAACACATAAATTAATGGCGCCCTATAATTTGCAGCAACCTATGTAGAAACTGAAGCTTAAAAACGAAATGTGATGATCGTAGAGGTATTTCTTTTAGAAGATGTAATAATCAGACTTCATAATATGGAAGTACAAATTTAGATGAGTAGATAATGACCGTCTACCATGGCATCAAACTACTTTTTTAGAACAATTAGCATTGGAACTTCAGGTTAGTCAAATAACATATATTGCAAATATGAGCCCCGAACATACTAGGTCCATTCCACATACCCACGCTTATTGATAACCGTATGTCTATGTGATCTTAAGCGCACCTCAACTACCTCGATCCCTAAAGTTAATGACCACCCAAACCTCCAATACCCCCAAGAGTTTTCATAGAGTTTTTTATTCGAAGTGCCAGTCAAACCTGCAAGCTCGAGGTAAGCCCTTGCTTGCCCTGCTCCTACTTGACCAGCCCCTTAGGTTTTTCCCCGCATCCCACTTAACACAAAAATATTTATTTCTTAGACCTTCTCCACGTCAAATTACACACTGCTGTTCTAATAAAACTCCTCTAATCGTAAGTTCCGAAGAATTATGCCAAAAAACGATCAATCCGAGCATATTTACCTCGGATTTTTGTCGTCGTTTATCTCGAGAGCGCGGTCCGGGTTCCTCTCCTCCGTTGTACCATCTTTGGTCCATCACGAATCTCCTATCTATCCTACAGGACAAAAAATATAACAAAACCAAACCATTCAGGAATTCAGTTCCACCCAATTTCACAAAAAAATAGTCGAAGTGGAGCAGAAAATTGAAATCTTGCACTTACCCAGCCTTGATCTCGGATTGACAGTCAAATCCTTGGCTTCGCAAATTCAAGGCAATCTACCTGTTGACAATTGAGCGAGGTAAAAAAGGTTAGTCTAGGGTTTATGCATATATGTGTGCATCAGCATAAAAATTGATGGAATTACCAGATTGGATAAACTTAGGCAGCTCCACGAACACAGGAAAATCAGATTTCGATCTTTCGTCGTGAATTGAAGCCCACTCACTCTCTCTCTCTATATCCCCCTTGGCGATCTTCTTCTTTCGAATTCGAGAGCAAAAGGGCAGAAGCGATGACGATATTATTACCAGAAAGGATATGGGTACAGATTTGTATTGCTATGCTGATCGGGTTGGGTTTGGGATCTGAATTGGGTTTGACTTATTTTGTCTTCATTTGTTTTTTTTTCGTGTTTTTTTTAAGGCTCCGTTTTACTAACTAGTTTTTACCAAGAATTAATTTTTTCCAAAAATTAATACAGATCATTTTCTCGAAATATATTTTATAAACATATGTGGACACAAAAATCAAGATAATTTTAAAACAAAACACCCTTAGTGACACGTGAGTCAACTTTTTGTATGTTATTGGATCGGTAATTTGAAATGTAAAAAATTGTGAATGAAACTCAATTTTTTGTAAATAAAAAGCAAAAATAAGCCAAAATATTAATTAATTAAAGAACGAAAAATAAGTCAAGTTACTTATTAGGTCAAACTTTGCTTAAACCATTTTTTTTTCTCCTGAAAAACAAAGAAAACAAAAGTTGTTCAGCTAGATTTTTTGTTATCTAATTTTATCTCATTCGTGAGAAGGGACACATCTTTTTTTGTTTTTTTGAACGACAGAAAATTAGAAAAGGACACATCTATGCAGAGAATGTTCTCGCATAGCTCTTTTTCCCAATATATTAAGGCCTGATTTGGAAAAAAAAAATTAACATGTTTTTTGGTTTATGTACTAATAAATCATAAACTCGTTTGGATAAAAAAAAAAGTAGGTGTTTTTGGTTTATCTGGCGTCCTGGCTCTATCTTAACCGTTGGTTTAGAACACGTGTTAGCAAAAGTCAACACCGATTTTTTTGCAAAATGAGACTAGACTAGTTTATTGCCCCCCAAAAAACCAAAAAACCTGTTTTCTTTTTTCCCAAATCAGGCCTAAGGGGGAGTTTGAGAGCCTTATTTTTTATTTTTCATTTTTTACTTTTTGGTCTTTTGACTTTTTAGATTATTGTCGGAATATATTTTAAATCTGGTAGAACTATTTGGGAGAAATGTGCAGAATGCATATTGCAATAGTAGTAGTGTTTGGGAGATATGTGCAAAATATATTTTGTAGGTCTTTTTGTTAATCAAAAGGGAAAAAATGAAAAATGAGAAGTCAAAAAACTCCTCTCAACCTACTTTTGCATTCCCTTCTCTAAACCTAAAAATGAAGAATGAAGAACTCATTTTCCTTCACATAAGTCAAACGCCCAAAACTAGAAAAGCCAATAATGATAATGCAAAAAAGTACTTTTGCATTCCCTTCTCTAAACCTAAAAATGAAGAATGAAGAATGAAGAACTCATTTTCCTTCACATAAGCCAAACGCCCAAAACTAGAAAAGCCAATAATGATAATGCAAAAAAGAGGGGGCCAAACACCCCCTAATAGTAAGAGTTAGCGTAAGTTCTCTAAAGAAAATACAATTTTAGCATGAATGCGTTTTTCTAAAAAAAGAACCAATACAATGAATTGTTGTTTATGTATTTTAAATAATTGATTCACCTGCCACTTTCACAACTTTTTTCTCACACAATTTCTCAAATGCATTCACCCTATTGTTAATATGTGACATCTTTCTAATCATTTGGCATAAAAATCAGAAATTGATTTTTTGGTTTATTCGTTTTGTCTTTATTCAAAAAAAAAAAATTGCATTTATTAGTTTAACAAATTACTCTTAAGGTACATTATAGGTTTTCCTAGCACATCTAGTCCACCTCTTAGTTCCATAATACCTCTAATCCACTTTTTAACATTTTGTAAGGTACAAGGTCCATTCTTTCTTTTTAATAGACAAATATACCCTCACATAAATTTAATACATAATATACCCCTCGCCGGAAAGTTCACCGGCGCTGGAAAAGTTCACCGGAAAATTTTTCGGCGCCGGAAAGTTCACCGGAAAATTGGACTTTGCCGGAAAAACCGCCGGCGCAGATAACCATATCTGGAATCAGAAGATGTGGTTATCTCTACTATAACTATTTTTTTTAAAGCCTAATCATATGTGATTATCTAGACTCACAAGATGTGGTTATCTGTACTATATCTATTTTTTTAAAGCTTGATTGAGATCAGATGTGGTTTATCTTGATTCAAAAGATGTGGCTATCTGGACTCACAAGATGTAGTTATTTTTTATATTTTCTATTTTCTTTTATTTTATTTTTTCGAATTTTTTTGGAGATTTTTTTGGTAGGTTGTTATTTTAGGATTTTGATTAATATTCTTCTATCTCTTCACCAAAAAATATGTGGTTAGTTGTGCTATATCTTTTTCTTTAAAGTCTATTCGGGATCAGATGTGGATATCTGGACTCACAAGATATGGTTATCTGGACTCACAAAATATGATTATCTGGACTCATAAAATGTAACGGTGTATATCTCGTGAGTCCAAGTATGACCACAATTGAGTGACATGTACTGTATAAGTAAAAATATTTAAACGTTTGAAAATGATACGGATATTCGTAGTGAGCAAACAAAATGGGAGAGGGAAGTGTGTTTTTTTTTAGTAGTTGACAAACAAGTAGGCTGCCAGTGAAATGAAAAAAAAAAGAAGAAGAGAAAAGTCATGGTCGCACATGCCGAAACCGTCTCCGCAATTACCCAGTCAACTGCCTGGCCCGCTTCGTCAAAATTAAGGCCCTGTTCCACTAACTCAAAAAGCCAAAAGCCAGCTTATTGCGCTTTTCAAGACAGGTCATCCCCTCACAATACATCACATAAAAACCACAAAAGTCAAACGCGTATTACGAGCTCTCACATGAAAAACCCAAAAAACCAAAAAACTAATCTTAGTGGAACTCCCCCTAAGCATTACTATGAGGGTTTGTCTATAACCAAAAGATTCAAAAAATATGGTTATCTGAGCTATATTTTTTTTTCCAAAAGGCTACTTGAGATAAGATGTGGTTACTTTTTTTTAATAAGACTATTTTTTGTTATCTTAAATTAATCACTGAAAACTATTTTGTTGTTTTATATATAAATCAGTAATTTATATGAATCAATAAAATAATGTTGTATATAAATCAGTAATTTATTTGGATGTGTAATGTTGTATATATTCAATATGGATCTTGTTTGATAGTTCTCAATGAGTACTATTAAACAAAATTTTCAAAATTGTAAAACACATTATAGATTGAGAGATATAAGTAATTGAAAAATGACACGCAAACCCATAAATGGACAACAAATTCGGGACGGAGGGAGTATATTTTTTTTTCCAAAAGGCTACTTGAGATCAGATGTGGTTACTTTTTTTTAATAAGACTATTTTTTGTTATCTTAAATTAATCACTGAAAACTATTTTGTTGTTTTATATATAAATCAGTAATTTATATGAATCAATAAAATAATATGAAAAAAGTTATTGTATTATTTTGGAACAAAAAAGTTCACATACAACATCGTGGCTTGCTATTGTTCACACATGTAGAGGCCCAATAAGAAGTAAAAATAGGCATTTGTGTAAGATGTAGTAATACATCTGTATACCATTTTCCGGTTTTGAGCAGCCCATAGTTTTCCAAACATAGTTTTGCAATGACAATAGTGAACCCCCACGCTCTTCTTCCCCAGAGGACATAGCTGGTGGTAATCGAACCAGATCCAAATCTCAATGTCTGACTAAAATCACACTTGAACCAGAAATAGACCGATTCAAAATGATGGGTCTCTATTTTCAACAGAACCGGCGCCAGAATCTGACTGTTTTCGTCGGAGAATCTCACTCCGGTCAATTTGCTGCACCATCTGCCGGAAATTCGCCGGAAGTCGCCATGATAAGCGTCGTCATCCTCTTCGACTTGAAGAATCTCATCGGAATCTCCAACATCGGTCATTCGGACTGAACGCCACCGCCGCCGCGCCTCCTTTTTTGAACGGAGTGTCGATCGCAGATCACCGAATTTTTCACAGCGACCTGAGGGAGCTCGACGGCGTCGGCCTAGATGGGGATAGATGGGGATGTGAGAAAGAGAGAGAGAGACCACAGCTTCATTTGCAAGCTAGGGGTATTTTTGTTCTTTTTAACCATGGATGGACGGGAAGTGTTAGGAAATTGTTGTGTGGACTGTGGGTGTTACAAAATATTACCTAGTGGACCTCCCCTAACTGGCCCTTATTAGTTTTGGGTCAATTTTTTGTGGTTTATTGGTTCCTCTCGACGAGACGAATCTAACAAGTATGAAATTATAGTGAAAATTAATTATTTTTTAAATAAAGCCAAAATTAAACAAATAAATCACGTATTTTTGGTTTTATTCTAAAAGAATTTAGTTTTGACTATAATTTTATACTCTTTAGATTCGTCTCGTCGAGAGGAACCGATAAACCACAAAAATTTGATGCAAAACTAACATTTGCGAATTTTTTTTGAATAAAGACAAAATAAATAAACCAAAAAATCGGTTTAAGTTTTTTGCCAAAGGAGTCGACATGACATTCAACGTGGAGAGAATTGTTGTTCGGATAATGAGTTACAACAAAATATTTCTTGGTTGGTATTATCAGGAATTAAACTCTAACAAAGTTGATGGAAGTGGATGCATGACACTCTGTTTTTGGGTTAAACTATATTTTAAGTTGGTTTTTTTACATTTATTTCTATATTTGTTAACTTTTCAAATTTCAAATTCTTTTTATCGAAACCTTTTAATCTTTTTTATTCATCTTCAATAACTTAAAAATAAGAATTTTAATACATTGCAAAACAAATACAGAAGACACAATGACACGATTATTTAGATTTTCCCCCTCTTCTGCAGACCTTTGTAAATGATGTACAAAAATGTGAAAAAAATTCGGTTCCTTCTCAGAAAATATAGAAAATTTTGGCCAAAAGAAGGGTTTTTTTTTTTTTTCGAAAGACAAAAATATTCTCAGAAAAAAGAAATTCAAAATGGCTTTGTCCTTCCAAGTTCCAACTGCAAGATAAACTTCCATGAAAGGGTGGATGGCAACTGGATAACCCGATTTGATATTTGGGCTATCCTATTGGGTCAGCCCATCCCATCCCATCAAACATCAACAAGGCATAGCCACCCCATTTTAAGGAAACACATTAGATCCAATCATATGGGTCGATTATGTAATGAGTCCATGACAATCCCATTCGCCCATGAGTAATTTTTCTTTAGTCTTTGGGTACCACGAGGCGGTGCCCCAACACCCTTATCTATTACACATTATATTGGACCGTCTTGAGACCCAGGAATAATTGGTCTTCGCCCACCTACTTACTGTTAGGTGGGATAAAATACCATAAATGATTAAGAATATTTCTTGTACCGCACTTGCATTTAAAACAATTCTTAAGCTACTACCTAATGATATTTTGCTTAGATTACTACTCTGAAAGGTGAAGAACATAACTTTAAAAAAAAGAAAAAACATGATTACAGTATCTTAAATAAAATACCAACTTACAAGAACACGTGATGTCTCTGCGCGGTAATGTTGAGGCATAGAGTTTGAAAGCATTTTCAAAGGAGAATGACATTTACGGCAGCAAATGATTTAGGCGGAATCTAACTATATACCAAGAATGAATAACACAAAGAGATCTATCATTGATCGCGAATCAACCTAGTTAAAGCGTAAAAAGAAAATTCAAGATGTTAATCTAGAATTTTGGGTTCGTGCACGTAAATCATGCCAAACATCTTTAATTTTAGTGACCAAAGTTGCCAAACTAGAAAGAGGGACACTTTTAACTTTGGTTGATGCTTGGCTATATATATTTTATTGCTTACATTAATCCACACATGTATTAAGTATACACATGAATACCTATAGAAACCTACACTTAGGAATTAGGGTTTATAAGCTTTTTCCTTTATTCAATCCACTTCTATTGTATAGTAGTTATGAGAAAAATAGGAAGAATGTGATCTTTGGGTTTAATTAAAAAATGTGTTCACATTTAAAGGAAAAGTGGATTCATTTTAATTGCTTTTCATTCTAATTAAAAAAAGATTCAAATTAAGTGCGCGTGTGTAACACATCAAATTACTTTTGTTTAAAATTTCGTTTACACATCAAATTACGTTCAAAAATCAACTTCATATGCACACTTACTATTTTGTGTTCGGATCAATAATCTTTCAAAGAATCTTGTTGCTCATAAAGATTGAACGTATTTTTTCTAAATTGAGACAAATTTAAATGACTATCGGATAGAGTTGTTCACGAGAACCTGAGAGCGCAAGAAATTCAACAACTAATTCATAAGAAAGAAAATATTTTCTTTTAAAACCTAGATATGAAACGCTTATAAATTAATTACAACCTAGATATGAAAGAAATTGTGCAATAAGTCATAAAACGTTATGGAGCATAATTAGGAAAATATAAACCTAACCGGAGCCGTGAAAGCAAATCAATCCCTTGGGATTTTTGCGAGGATGTTCAGGAATTCTACTACGGACCTCTAGAAATTATAACTGTACATAAACAATAAAAATTCTACTAATATCAACAATGTCACTAAAAAACAACCAAATATTCAACATATTTAACTTCTTCTTTTTTTGGTTTTTTCTTTTTGGTCCACACATTTTGGGTAATGCATGTGTTCAAACATTTTGGGTAGGGTGTTCAAACATTTTGATTAGAGTGTTCAAAATGACAAAAAAAAATATTTTTTACATGTATTTCTTAAAAAATAACATTTTCAGGGTGTTCGAGTAACTACCCCGGCTCCATGTGAAGCCGCCTCTACAGGGAAAAGCTACAATACACCCCCCTATTTGGGTGTGTATCATACGCACCCAATAAAAGTTACGAATCGATTAACAAAAGTTACGATTTATTTTATAAAAGTTATGAGACACACCAAAATATTATGAATCATAAAAAATATTACGAATCATATTGCTAAAAAGTTACAAAACACTAAAAAATAGTATTACGATTGCCGATTGGGTGGCACAGTATGAACCATACAATAGGTGCATATGGTACACACCTATAATGAGTGTATGTTGTAGCCATTACAAAAAATACAAAAATGCAAAAAAAGAGTGATATTTAAGTGATACTTTCATGTTCTTGTGATGATCACTGTTTTGAAAAAATTAATCTACCCTTATCATGTTTTTTCTAAATGGATTACTTGTTTGGTTTGTGTACTGTGTTGAGAACATGTGTGAACGATAAGTCCCACATCGGATAAATAGAAAAATGGTTGGACCTTAATATACAATTGGATGGCTCAGGATATGAGTCATTCAATGTATATTGGGTCAATGTGATGTCGTGGACTCCGTGGATACTCCCCAACGGACTGGGCCTATGTACACACGAGAAGGACATCAGACGGATCAGACTCATAATATGCTGTTAAAAAAAGTAGGTAAGGGCCTCCAACTTTGAAGTTCGCCTCGGTCCCTAAGAATTTTAGGGAAGGCCCGGGAGATATAAACAGTAAATGTACAACAATTAGTAAAACACTATGCTAATGATTTCGATTAAGAAAACATGCATTCTAAAGGGGAAGAAAGATCATAAGGTTCAACTTTCAAGGGAATTAGTATACTAAAAATTAAACAAATTATGCGTAAACTGATCTGAACACCTATCAAAGTGAGTAAGCGCCGTGGTTTGAATAACAAGGTGGGCATGCATGCTAATCTCCGGCTCTAATATTTTTCTTTCTTTATATTACTTTGTTTGGGGAATCCTAAAAGCTATAGACAGCTAGCATGCAATGTTCATAAGAAAGTGGGTTTAGCCTTTCGTGCAATTATATTACATTTGTCCTATAAAGAAAGAGATAATTACCTGATTTTGTGTGCTATTTTAGTTTGTGAAACGAAAAAAAATAAAATAAAATGAGATAGGAAAATGAAGCTTGAAGCCTATTCAATGGTCAAATATGTATCCAGACAGCCAATGCGCACATGGACCACAGCATTCAACAAAACCCCTAAAGGCTCCTTTTGACTATATTCTTCGCCCGTAACTAGATTAATTCTTGAATTGCAAGGATACATGTATAATGTATGTAGCGGCCGGGCACACCGTGGCCTGTTTGGATCCTCGTTTACTATAGGACTCGCCCCCCATCGGCCCTTGCCAGTGGCTCGATGCGAGGCCGAGACCGTTCATCCCGCGCGCTCGGAAGAATGATGCCCCGGAATGCAGTGAGGGTGGGGCATGATCAGGCGTTGCATAGCACCCAGTCCCTCTTCGGGTAAGGTACCGCTCGGGGGAACGCCCAAGCAAGGATACATGTATAATGTATGTAGCGGCCGGGCACGCCGTGGCCTGTTTGGATCCTTGTTTACTACAGGACTCGCCCCCCATCGGCCCTTGCCAGTGGCTCGATGCGAGGCCGAGACCGTGCATCCCGCGCGCAAGAATACATGTATAATGTATGTAGCGGCCGGGCACGCCGTGGCCTGTTTGGATCCTTGTTTACTACAGGACTCACCCCCCATCGGCCCTTGCCAGTGGCTCGATGCGAGGCCGAGACCGTTCATCCCGCGCGCTCGGAAGAATGATGCCCCGAAATGCAGCAAGAGTGGGGCATGATCAGGCGCTGCATAGCACCCGGTCCCTCTTCGGGTAAGGTACCGCTCGGGGGAACGCCTAGCAGCCTTGCCGAGGACGGTGCCTAGGATGTCGGGGTCGTGTAATGGACGCCTCGGCAGCGCCCCTCCCGGGGGCTTATCTTTTTGAACTGATGAGCATCGGTCTGGTGACCGCTCAGCGCAGGCTGTCGGGGCGCGGAAGTAAGTGTGCCCGACAGCCTGCAGCAAGCATTTATGGTGCCAGCCTACTAGTTAGGGGGCTACGCCTGCAACATCACGTGGTTACCCAGGGAGTTCTCCCAAACAAGTTGACTCTGTGTGTGACAGGCATGGCGCAAACTAGATCCCAATGCTCGAGAGCGACCGAGGTATAAATGTTTGCTCAGAGCCATCCGTGATGGGACTGGAATGTCAGGAATGAACATCGCGCGTGAGCTGCCCGAGGGGCGTGGGAGACACGCCGCACTATGCATATAAATACTCCTCTCACTTACCGTATTAAAGGCTGGCTTTTTCTCTCTCCTCATTCAATGCGCTCTTAACTCACTTTCTCTCTATATATTTAATCAGTCACAGCATCTTCTCCGGCCACTCACTAGGCCGTCGGAGTGCCTTCCCGGGCAACCACCGTCCGGGTTAGGCACTAACGCGGTTGTTCATTGTGCAGGTCATCCTCTCTGGCCCAAAGCTAGGATTCCAGCAAGGTCACGCCGGCTCTCCCCTCCTTACTACACCCATGACGGTCCAAAGAGGTCATTCCGGTGAAGAGCCTCCCACAATATACATTTTCCCTAAGATTGTATCTTTAGGAACTTTCTAGGGCTCAAAAGAGAAGCAATACTAGGCTAAATATTTCATGTAATCATAGTTCATATGGAAATCATATATCACATAATATATACTACTTGATATGCATGGATCTTGTTTATAGTTCTCTATTATTTCTAAAATACAAAATATAGCGGTTAGGTTCACCATGGTCCATTAGGTTCACCTATGTGGGCTGGAAATGGTCGGAGACAGAGGGAGACCTATTCAGAAAAGCTAAGGATGGATGGAAGCAAAATCAAACTCCCCTCCACAAATCCGCTCTCGGTATCCGTCGACACGGTGCCAAGGGCGGATGATACCGAGTGGGAGGTGTGGTCCGCTACCCAGGCAGCGACCTCGGGAGCTCCCCTCGGAGAAACGTCCGCTGGTCAAGCTAAGAGAGCCTATCACTCGGATCGATGGATCCGGTAGGTGCCGCTCTCGGCAAGATCGACGACTTATACCCCGAGGGTCAATTGGCCTGGATCAGTGGATGCCGGCCTAATGGCACTCGGCGGGATGAGTCGAGGCTCGGCACCAGGCGTGCCTGACAGACTGTATAGAACATTAATGGTGGTAGTTAACCACCCAGCAGACCTTGCCTATAAGACCACGTGGCTAACCGGTGAGCTCTCCTAAACTAGTTGACCCACCAGTGTGTCAGGCGTGACATGGGTCGAAGCACTGCACCATGACATCAGGCGAAGCGCTGGGACGGTACAGACATTCTTACCACACCAAACGTCATTCCAGGTACGAACGGTGCGCGTGAGGTAAACAAGGGGCATGATGGGCACTCCCCCTGGCCTATAATACGGCCTTCACCTACCTCACTCAAGATCTCTCTCTCTCTCTCTCTCTCCACATTGAATACCCTAATAACTCTCTCTTTCTCTCTTTAAGTTAGCCAGAAAACTTCTTCCACCGGTGACTGACTTGACCGTCGGAGTGCCGTCCCGGACAATCACTGTCTGAGCTTGGCACTAACACGGGTGCTCAGTGTGCAGGTCACCTTCTTAGGCGGATAGTTAAAGCTCATGCGATGTTCAACCAACCAACCACCTTTCCGTACGCATTAGAAGGACCAAAGGGGTAACTCCGATGAAATGTCTCCCCCACAAAAATTTCAAAATCATGAAAAAATTATAGATTTGAAGATATAAACAATTCCAAATTCACATAATCTTCTAAAATTGACAAAGAAAATGAGACAGAGAGTGTAAATTTAACTGAATAGAAGATTTTTTTTTTTAAAGAAGAAGGTGGGCGTGCATGCTAGCCCTTGCCTCTGATTTTTTTCCCCTTTTATTTTTATATTATTTAATTTTGGAATCCTAAAAGCTAGACAGCTAGCATGCAATGTTGATAAGGGAGTGGGTTTAGCCTCTCATTCATTTATACTATCATCCTACAAAGAAAAGAGATAGTGATCTGATTTTGTGTGCTTATTTTAGTTTTGAAAAAGAAGATATAAATGAATGAAAACGGGCAATGAAGCATGTGTACAGTGGCCAAAAATGGATCAAACAGTCAAATGAATGGACCCATTTATATTTAACAAAACCCCCCAAAGGTTTCTTTTGACTATGTTCTTCATTCTTGATTAATTAATTAAGTTCTTATACGTATTGGATGGATACACGAATAATTTGTGCTAGTTTCTTTTCCATTAAAACCGTATCACTTTTGATTCCTTTTTAGGGCTTAAAGGAAAATTAGGCTCGCACATGCATATCTCACATAAAGATGTACTTCTTGATATTTGTGTGACAAAAGCTAAGTTTGGTACTCACGACACTCATTCAATGACACTTTATATTTATAAACTCGGTGTCGATCTGGACCAGCTTACATACAACTCAACTAATTATGGGGGCTCAATTCCAGTATTGCCCACTGATTCGTTGAAACTCCTTAGACAATACATGTTTGATATTTCTCTAATTATGGTGATCATAAAAAGTTTTCTTCAATTGTAATTGTGCTTAAAACACGTTACGAAAGTTTTGTCTCCAAGGATCGTAAAAAGTTCATTCACCTTAATCGGAGGTAATATCTTTTACAACTAAATACTACTCATTATCTGTGAAGAGTACTAATTATAACATCTAAACTACAAATTCAGCTTCTAATGTGTGAAAAAAATTCCATTCCTTACGAGAATAGTCACTTCTTTTTTTGAAAGGCAAAAGATAATTTTTATTAACCTTTGGAGTAGAGATACAAAGATCAAAGGGAACTAAGGGAACGACATCACAACGTGAGGAAGCATCCCAACTAAGTTGGCACCCAACCGCACGACAATCATATGCCACCTAGGACCCAAAACATAACAAGCTGATCAGCGATCAACTAATACAACATGAAACAACAAAATTACACAGAGCTATCAAACCACACCAATAATCCTGAGCATCCTTAGACGGAATTTCATCCAGGCGTGACATGAGAATTAGCAGAAACACCTCAACACAGAGCTCACACACCACGGCTTAGCATGAATCCAAAATACTCTTCAATCTGTACATGAAGTCGTTGATCAAGTAGTCTCCATGCTTCCAGTTTGGTTTAACCCAGAGAGCCACCCTTAGTTTAATGAGGTCAGTAACTTCTTGCCAATTGGGATCCTTGTTTTGGAAGATGAATTCATTTTGCAATTTCCAAAGAGACCATAGCACTGCAAATGGAATGCATTCCCAAATCATCCGAGCTTTTTGTTTTACCTTGACATCTAACCACCATTGGAGCAGAGATGAGACCGAAGAAGGCGTTACCCAGTTGATTCTCCACCATTCTAAGATTTTTCCCCACACCGTCCGGACTTGATTGCAAAGGAGAAGAGAATGGTCCAAACTTTCAATAACCTCCAAGACCTGAATTTTGTTGTGTACTTTTTTTTTACTTTTCCTGGAATTGTGTATTTGGTAACCGTCACTGATGGGCAATTAGGAGAGAATCATGCTGTTATCAAATATGATATTACTCGCGAAAAATACTTTACTTGATACTTTTGGATGTTAGGCAAAACAGAAAATAGGGATGTCACTTATAGAAAAATGCTTTGCTGGACAATTATATGGTTCATCCTACGCCCGATTACTTGATTAATATGTTTATTTTTTAGTCTCATCGAGTAAGCTACTTGTGAAAGTTTAAAGTTGATTAGGAACTGGTATATATTTTTGAATTTCAAAATAAAATGTAAGGCATAAGTTCTTCGATCACATAGTTACAGATGTTCAACTAAACTAAAATTTACATAGATCACATATTCTATGAGACAAGCTCTTGGGGGGTTCAAATCAACTAACTTTCCTTGGATGGGCTCGATGCTAGCGAGCAAGGCTCACAGCGTGCTTGTTGTGCCTAAGACATAAACCCGGCCCCCTGCCCCAGATGCAGGGGAAGTTTGTTCATTCGCGAATAATCGTAGTCATTCTAACTTTCTATAATGGAAGCTAGGCTTTAGTTAAGTGGCCACCACAAGCAATATTACAGAAGTTTCCTATGCATGTGCAAGTAAAATTCCCTTCCAAGAATATTTAAGAAAAGCCTGGGAGCAAAAGAAAAGCATAGGAGAAACTTGAAAAAGAGGGTCAATGATTGTACTTGGAAATGACCGGGCCGGAAAGGACACACCCAATTAAAGCTGGTCATTGAACCCCAACCCCTACCCTCCACTACCAAGCACTTGGGAGCATGTCTGGGGCATTTATATTTGAATTTTGAAAGCAGCGGTTCACAAAATATGTGCCTTTGAAATTTGCCAACATCTACTGTCACTTCATTTTATATGGGCCATTCGTGCATCACTTACGGTTGTTGAATTATTTTTTGACTCCCAGCATTTATTGAATCTAAAATCTCATCTTGTTCACTCACTCAAAACAGAGGACAACACATGACCGTACTTCATTTATTTCGTCGTATTCTTAAGTTTTCGGGTTATGATGGTCTTGCTATTTATCGCATATTGAGCTATTAAAAGTCCAATGGGCGATTTTTAGCATTTTGGACATACTCAAAATGAACCCAATTCGAATTAATATTTTAATTATGGAATTAAATTATGAATCTATTGTGAAAAATGCTACTATACACACTCGTTATGGGTGTGTAGGATCTCTCTCATCAAATTGTATAGGGATTCATAACATTTTCCATTTGGACTTCAATTTCATATAGCATTAATCTTGAATAATGAACAGCTATGGTATAGAAGTACATGATATATGCACAAAATTATAACATCAATCTTGAATAATAATCTACTACCCGGAAAATTTACGAATTACTAAACAATCGTTTTGAATTTTCATACATTAATTTCTATACAAATGATATAAATTTATAATAACACAGAGCATATCGTAAAGTACTATCAAAATTGTGTGTTGTAGCACTTCTTATTTACTTTACTTGCAAATGTAAGGATGTTTTTCTTATCAGTTCAAAAGTGGGACATCGATATTTCAAACATACTTAAGCAAGAATATAAATATATAGGCCATTGAAGGGTTTGCTTGGCCGTTAATTTCAGAGACCTCAAAATTGATTGAGGTCCACGCAAACTGGTCTGGACATATATATTTCAAACAGATAGAACCCATTGTTTGGACCAATCGGAAGAGCGCAAATTTAAAATCCATTTGATAAGAACAGCCATTCGTATGAGTTACGACGGTACGTAGCTTGAATTTTCTAGATTCTCCCCTAAACAAAGGGTACCCTCCCCTATAAATTGAAGTGCCACCCATTACAACTGGAAATTAACACAAGAGAAGCACAAGCACTAGAGCTTAATTCTTCCCCCACCTCTCTCTCTAAAACCTCGAAGCCATGTCAGGCAACAAAAGGCAGCAGCAGCAGCAGAACAAGAAGAGTACTATGAGTACTCCCAGCAGTGCCTTTGCTGTCCTCAACATGTTCAAATCAAAGCGAGTGTCGTCAAGGAAAGTGGAGGACTCGTCGTGGGACGACTCCATGAAGTACTACAAGGTGTGGCCTAGCGACGAAGACAGAGGCCCTTACGTGTCCGAGCCAGGGATCGATAGGAAAGCGTCTGCTTACATAGCCAAGATTCGCGCTGCGACTACCGCCGAGACATGAGTTGCTGCTAGTGATTTAATTTCAATGCTATGATTTTAATCCACTTGATCATCTGAATTTGTTATGTCTCGGTACTCTAGTGTACTAATTTGTTTCGAGATTTTGGTTTACGTCTAGCTTTGTAAAGTGTAATAAGACTTGAAATAAATGCTAGAATCGATGATTTGTTTTACCGTCTCTCTGTTTTTTCTTCTATATCGCGAAATTTTGACCGACTTGTCTCGGTTACAACTTGTTGGACTACGTATGAACAAGTCAAGCTTGAACATCGAACTTGATAATCGAACAAGTCAAAGTGAAATTATTGCGAGCCAAGCTTGGCTCGATCGTTACGTGTATAAACAATTATATCAACAATTCACGCGCAATTGATTCACAACTTCATTTTTGGGTCTCATTGGAGCTTCTAGCAAATTAAGCTCAAGATTGAGTATTACTATAAATTAGTATTAATATCCAACAACCCAAGCTTAACCAATTACAGTATTCAAAATTATACGTATGAGTTAAGCATAAATTACCTATTTACACTGGGGAATTTCATGCAGACCGTTTGATATAGTAGGTGAGATGGGAAAACAAATTTAAAATTGAGGCCTCGAAGGTGACTGAGAAAATTAAATAAATTTTTTGGTTATCCTTACTCTCATGCTTGGATGAAAAAAATGCTCTTTATTTTTTCCTTTTCGTGCTTAGATATGCAGTTTTTAAATAAAAGACCAAATTAATTAACCATTAATCATGTTTCTCAATAGTTTCGATCATCACTATTGGAAACTTCTTTT
Organism: Gaultheria prostrata; assembly: GCA_036023075.1. NCBI lineage: Eukaryota > Viridiplantae > Streptophyta > Magnoliopsida > Ericales > Ericaceae > Gaultheria > Gaultheria prostrata. Next base: position 53,442 of record JAXBDA010000030.1, on the reverse strand, counting down.
TTTTTTCTTCATTTCTCACCACGTTTCACCTAGTTTGTAACTCGAAACTCATATTTATCTGAATCCTTTATAAAACAACGGTAGGAGAGCGCAAATTGTAATGACGGTGTTTTCAATAATAAGGCACGTAGGGCTGCATCGATGATACGTTATCGTTGATGAGCCATGATATATATGAGAAAATTCTTGATCAAATCTTATGTTAACACGTGACAAAGGAGTATCTTTTCGAGGATCCCACTCCGTAATAGACCTTACTAAACCCTCCCGGGACGGGACCGTCAATCTTGAGGTGCACGCAAAGACGCAAACCCACCTAAAATGTCGGCGCGGCCGGTAGATATGTAATACTATATATGCAACATTGATTAATTTAGAAGAAACAAATTCGAGGCAAAAGATAAAGAATTTGGCATCAATAATTGTCGCTAGCTAATGCATGTGTGAGGTCAGATGATCTTTCCCATTTGTTCGTTTTTGGAAATAATGAATCATACCTTAATTGTAATTAGTAGTTAATATTCTCTCCGTAGCGTAAGAAATGTACTTCCAAAGGGTTTTGTTGAAATTCAATGTGCTGATCGAGTGCTGTCATTTCTCTCTCCTTTAGTTTTCATTAGGATGTGGTTTGAACAATTAAGAAATTTCATTTGCCAGCTGCTTCCAACTAACAAATATAAAAAGCTAATCCGAGTGCCCTAGGTTGGTCAAGTGGGTATGAGAAAACAATAAATGTCTGTCCTCCATGACGTCGCATGTGTTGAATTTCACGTCAAACATTCCAAGCCTTGGAGTCATTTAAGGGGTTACCCGGTCATTGACTTTATAACCCTGAAATTAGCCTAGGTGCATTCAAGCGGGCCCAAACATTCGATTATTAAAAAGAAAACGATCGACCACAGTAGAAAACTGATTAGACTTCCAAAATACTATAAGCGAAATATGATGCTTAAACTGTGGATATTCATTTTTTATGCAGGACCATACCTTCTAAGTGAGGTGTACTGCGTATGTGTTCAAAGTTCTAATTTGTATCATAATTCAGATTGTTCGGGTCAATTTATACGCATATTGATTAATTATTCAACGACCAATCTTCCCCTCAACTAGAAGGGGACTAATTTAAGTCTGGGACAAAACTATGTATGAATTGGTCAAGTGGTCCCCATAAGAGCAATTGATGTCTAATAGGTTACGAACCTAATTCCTAGTCACATAACTTGACGACCAAGCCAACTTCTACTTAATTTCAAGCTATTAATCTGCCAAATCCTTAATCAATTTTCCGAAAAGAGAATATCTGAATGCTTTTATAGGCAGGGGCGGATGTACAGTGGGGCTGGGTGGGCCCTGGCCCCCCGCACTTTTTCAAAAAAATAATAATAATAAATTTTTTTATAATGAACAATTATAAATATTAAAGTAGGGCGAGTTAAACCTAGTAGTGGCCTTTGGCTCAGTGGTTAGAGCGCCTCACTCTACACTTCCCACCCTGAGTTCGATTCTCACAAGGTGCAAAGGAGAAAAATTAAACGTGACACCTTTGAACATTAAATTTTTTCTCAAAGTTTAGCATTTTTAATGCATGCTTCTTTACGGACTATGGTTGGAATTAATGTAATTATATAACTTCCTAGTAATTATTTTCACAAAAAAAGGCGATTATATGACTTCCTAGAATTTTTTTTTCATATTTTTTGTGCAACATGTTACTAGTTTTTCATTGAATGTTTCCACCCACGTGGCTGAATCCGGGCTTCATCCCTAATTTCTAGTGTCTCAAATTATTAATGTTTACATAGCCGTCAAGCTAGCTTGCAGTTACTAAGCTAATTTGGCAACTGTTATAATTGATCTTTTTAAGGATCGAGGACGAAGTTAGTCCTCTCTTAGTAATGTCACTCATGAGTGGGCAATTCTGGCCTCATCGTAGGCATCGGTAGAGGTATCAAATGCCTATGGCTGTTGCCCCCCCCCCGGATTGAAAATCCTGGCTCCGCCACTGAATTTATAGGTATGTAACAGTTGTGTGCGAGCAATATATTATCGTAACCTTTTTTTATTTCTTCGAACGGTCACAATGTCGGGATTAGCTTACGAGCACTTCGACTATTCCTTTCCCAATCTCTAGTTCAGTCAAATTCAGGTCATCCTCGCCAACACTAGGGTATTCACAAAAGATTTCTCTCTTTTGACATGGTACCAAGAGGTTGTCAAGTTTTGAACTCAAGATATCTAAACTTACAGCTCATTCTTATTGCCACTTGAGCGGTCTGGATTTACAGCTCATCGTAACCTTAAGTTTGGATGCACAAATGAATTGGTCATATAATATATATAATTTTAGTCATCAATGCAGAACCCATACAAAATTATTCGGTGTGGTAGCCTTAAAGATAAATCAACATACAAGCTAAGTTTTGAGTTAATATTTGAGATTCTCTCCTTGTCTTTCACTCTTCTTTTTGATTGGAAGGTTTAACCTTTATCTGAAGATATTTTCAGGAACATGTATAGTGGAGGAGGTCTCCAAAAGTGACTGCTATTTTCAGGTTTTTTCTTGGCCTTTTTGTCTAGCTGTATTAATTAATTAAAGGATGGCCTCTAAATTTAAAGGTTCTCCTTTTGTCAAGATCCCCACATTTTGGTCCTACGATCGATTTGCTTTCTTTAACCAAGTGATGGTTTTAAGCCCACCAAATTCTCCCGTCCAACTCCACTAAGTATTGAATCTTTTGGCTTTTCTAAGGAGTACTAGTCACTATTTCTAACTCCATATGAAGTTGTACATTTGATTAACCCAAGAGGTTGTCGCAGTGATTTATTGGACCTGTCTTGGTAGATAATTTACCATCCATAAATCTCATGGTCAATTTTCTTCGCTAGTGAATTGGGGCTACCTAATCTCACACAAATGCATGAAAAGAGCTGTGGCCGGGAGGGGCTGGAGAGATTGGTTCAATTCATCGGGACTCTTCATTAACCAAAAAAGATGAAGCTGTATTTGATTATTTTACAAGTCCTCAGTTTGAAAAAGAGGGTATAAGAATAATAGTTGTAAAGTACAGAACTTATGTTTAATAATTTACACTAATGTTATATTTAGATTGTTCTGTAAATTGGTCCCCCCAAAGTAACTTTCTTTTTTGCAACAAAAACCCTCCTCTTTCTTTTTGTAAACAAATTACAAGGGAAAAACATATTCCCGGACTTTAGTTTGTATTAAATTAGGTTTAGTGGAGAAACATCTGACTTGCTTCTTAGCTAAGATCTCTTGGAGATTATTGGCATAATTACCATTAGATGATTAGACAATAGACATACAATATAAATCAGTTATTTATCTGTCACCCTTTTTGCTTTGCCAACGAGGGTGTCTAAGGTTTCGTACCGATCGATCACCTTGTCAATTCAGCCCAACAAGAGAAATCCGAAAAATAAAAAATATGCACAAATTCAAAAAATAAAGCTCACCAAAACAAACGTAAGCTAGTATATCTACTTTCCAGCTAGGCTAAGTGTCTTATTAAAACCCATTTTACTGATCATATTATCAAAAGTTATTCATTCAGAGACTTGATTTGAGAAAGTGGATTGTTATTAGTTGTAAAAATTGATGCTCAATGACTTGGACCCAGTTTGGTCTCAAATACAGAACCCATTTTACTGTTGTTAGTTTGAATTCAAAGTCTTCTAAAAGTGGCCTCAGAATTGAGAAGAATTTAGGTGCGTGTAGAGTAATCACGAAATGTCTACCAAATTTGTATCTTATGCAAAGGGCCGGGCATAATGTTTAATCTCTTTGGTTAATTAATTTTAATGATAATATCGGTTGATAATCACGAAACAACGAGAAAAATACTAATTTAAAATGTTTAAATGACATTCAAGATTTTTTTTTGTAGGATAATCAAGTAAATCAAATACTGAATCACTTCATTTGCAGGGGATTTACAGTATGTTTATCATGCATTTGGTAGCTTCCATTTTTTTAAGAAGATTTTACTCTATCCGCACTTGAGAGTTCAGTAAAATAACTTTTTTTTTTTTTTTTTGAGAATTTTAATTAGACATTCTAAACCAATATTTATCATTATGATTTCATCCTATGTGTTTTGAATCTTTATGATTCCATCATGTAAATGGATTATGAGACCATTGTGCCCTTATTAATTGATTTAGTTATTAATTAATCTAGTATTGTAATACTAATTAGAATACCTAAACATCCGGACTAATCAGATATCAAAAAATCCGGACCATTGTGGTCACATCTTGATTGCTTGGTTTCCATAATTCCCGCCTTTATAATTATTAGTTGTATCTTGTTACCAAATTTTTGGGGATTATCAACACATCCCTAATTGGGTGGGATTTTGTTACACATCAATCTAATTCAATTCCACTAATTCAATGATTTCTCTCTCTCTCTCTCTCTCTCTCTCTCTCTCTCTCTCTCTCTCTCTCTCTCTCTCTCTCTCTCACACACACACACACACATATTACTTCAATTATTTTTTGATCGGTAATATTACTTCCCCATTGCGATTCGCCATTGATCAACCCACTCCCACGACACAGAGGCGCTGCGAGGGATATCCGCCATCCACCGCATGCTCCATCTACTCCAATCGGACGACCCGAAATCGAAAATCGAAGCGGCGAAGGAGATTCAGAGGGTCTCGATTCCTAACGAGTTGGAGGTGGTCGGTCTCCACACGATCATACCCCGTCTCCTGTGCGGCGGAGTTAGCAATCGATGACAAGAAAAATGGTGCAGTATTGTGTCCCTTTTTTTGTTTTGTATGATGGTTGTGGGTTCCAGATCTTGTTAATGAAGGTTCTTTTTTTTTTTTTTTTTTTGCATTTACCAAGTTTCATGGTTGATTGTTTTACCATGTCAGCTTCACCATGTTTCATGGTTCGTGATGTATTTTGTACGGTGGTAGGTGATTCGTATAGTGGACATGGTTCATTAATTTATCATGTTTTCTATATTTATCGTTTTTAATTTGTCATGTTTTTTACATAGTCTAAGATGGTTCTTTAATTTATCATGTATAGGTGATTCGCACGGTGAAAAATTGTTGTCAATTTATCATGTTTTTTACATAGTCTAAGATGGTTCTTTAATTTATTATGTTTTTTTACATAGTCTAAAAGATAGTTCATTATATCATGTACTATATGTTATTCGTACAGTGAAATTTGTTTTTAATTTATCATGTTTTTTTTTACTTAGTCTAAGATGGCTAATTAATTTATCATGTTTTTTACATAGTCTAAGATGGTTCACTAGTTTATCATGTTTTCTGTGTTCGTTGTCATACGAAATTTTCGATGTCACGATAAAGCTTTTTTATTTTTAATTTTTTTTGGATATTTTAGGTGAGAGAACAGTAGGGGAGAGAAGATTTGGAAAGCAAGATTTAATCTTTCTTAAAAGATTAAGAAAGAGAGAGATCGAGATTGAGATAAATTAGGAAATGTTAGGAGAGAGAATGTTCGGAAATTATGAGAGAGAAAGGACGTTTTGGGATTTATTTGAATTTCATGATGGAATCATAAGTATTCAAACGTTATAGGATGAAATCATAATGATCTTTTTTGTACAGGATGCCTAATTAACTTTACTTTTTTATTTGATCTAAATTTCTGGAATAGTGCATCACTTCTGATTATCATGCATAAACCACTAAGCTTATTGGAATTACTGGATTGTGTTATAGGACATTCAAATATTCCTCATCTTTTTTTATTTCTTTGAATTCCTTTATATGGTTGTGTCCAGAAAAATCACAAGCTAACACCTAAGAATATATAGGCAAGCCAACTCCAAATTTGAGCGACTGCAAAGATAAATCAAAAAACACGATAAACAAAACTAATGTTTAAATCAACATCTTCATAATCTCGCAAATGAAACTATTGATAATTAAAGATATTCATAAACCGAAATTCAAGAGAGAACGATAAACAAGCAAATGCGAACACTTGCACACAACAAAAAAAAAAAGAAAAAAAAGAAAAAAGGAAAAAGAAAAAGGAAAAAGAAAAGGACTAAAAGGTTTAATTATCAAGCAAGTAATTAAAATCACTCTCATGGGAAGAAAGCACTAGACCACATAGCATTATGGCCATCCCCAAATTGCAGCATCATTTGATCATCCCCACCAAGACCCATATTCTCATTCGGATTATTCACCCAATCAGTAAACCACTGCGGCCTACTCTGCATAACATCCGCCGCCAAATCCACCACCGGCTTTTGCTCCTGCTCTGGCCTCGGCCCCTGCTCACCTCCAATCCTCGCCATTTCACTAGCACTCTTCGATGACCCCCCCAGTGCAACACCTTGTGAAGAAGCTGATTTTTTCAACGTCTCAATCTTCTTATAAATTTCCATCAATTTCTGATCAACCAACCACCCAAGATCGTGCAAATCCGCCATCACCAAATTTTGTAGCCCTCTCCCAGTCAGGCACTGGTACATGACCTCGGTCATCTCTTTCTCTCTGTTGTCCTTACACTGCTTCTTGAGCTGTTCGGTTGCTTTCACTATCCTCTGCCTAGTGAACCCCTCTTGGGTCACCATCTTTTTGCTTTGTTCCATTTCGGGCATCCTCTTGAACTGGGTCAACACGCGTTGGGCTCCCATAGTGTTTGGCCATACCTCAGGTTGAGACTCGTATGGACTATATATAATCGCGCATGCATCGATGCCACAGAGGGTGCTGAGCTCGCTCACCTTCTTCATCAAGCCCTTCTTCCTTTTCTTGAATGTTGCTTTTCTCGCCGAGTCATTAGTGATGAATGCGAGCTTCACCTTCTTTCTAGTCATGGCTAAATTGCTTAGACCAAAGTGGGGAAACAAGATGAACAATATGGTAGTTTGTCAAAAACTTTGTGTTGTGGTCTCCTTTTCCCAAATGGCCATTGCTATATATACACTTATGGTGATACCAAAATTAATGTAAGAAGATTTTGAGTTTTTACATGTTGGAGAAAATGATGACTTGAGAGATTTGAGGAGGAAGTTATGACTTGGTAATAATTATTGTGCCAAAAAAGCACAAAGAAATCTGATTTTATACCAATTTTGTTGCTTGTATTTCGCTAGGCTACATGCATCTTGTCATTGTTGAACGTCTAATGAAGACATTACAAAAAGACTGCAATAAATTATTAATAAGGTTCATGATCTTTTCTACGTACCAAATCTCTAGCTTCTTGTCTGTTACACTTTGGTCAGGGTGCGATGTGCCAATTAATTTGATTTTTATTCTTAAGATCACAGAAAATGCAAAGCAAATACGGACGAGATACGAATAATTTTCGGAACAGAGGATTTCGTATTAGTTTTCAGGGGCTAAGGAAGTAGTAGTTGCACCGGGTAGGGTTTAGCCTTTATCTAGAGTGGCTAGAATTGGAGTGTGCCCAAACCAAGGGCACTTCCAACCTGTTCATATTTATGGGATATGGGCTAATGAGTTGAATCTCCGTGGCTAGCCTTAGGTGGATTAGTCTCATCCCATTCGGACATGGGGATACCTATTATGTTGTAAAAAAAAAAAAACACTAATTAATGAGTTGGAGATAATTGAGATTACGTGGAGTTAATGAGAAAATTCATGCTGAGTTGTTCATAGTATATTTTGTTATCTATTTTAGGACAGCCACCATTAATGTTTCTATGATTTTAACATTAATTATTTTTTACCAGATGTAACGTTTGTGGTATTCATTTGCTTGCCTGTAGCTTAATATCCAAACAATACATTTTAGACAAATCCTTTTTTCCATTTTTGCATGGTAACTGAGAGAAATTGATTGATATTGGGATCAATGTATTGATGGGAATATCAATATGAGTGACTAGGCAATACAAATAACTCGAGGAAGCAATGCTAGGTACCAGAAAACTTATTCCGAAAGTGAAAACAGTAGTTCAGATTTACTTAAGTGTTTATTCGAACCACTGATTTTATTTTCGGGATAAATTTTCTGGCTACTTAGCAATTTCTTTTCTTAATTTATCATAAAATGGGTCTGATTTGATTATCATTTGCAAGAATGAATTATGTGGGGGAAAAGGAACTGGGCTTGCAATATAGTTGTTGGACCTCTCATGGGTCAGGAATCATGAGCCACTCATGACCCATTTATTACCCACCCGATCCATACCAGATCCACACGATACCCATACGTAAAACTAACCCGACCGTCGCGACCCGAATCCTTTTGCCTTCACAGTTCAAAGTTCAAACCCTCATCGTCTCAAATCCCCTGCCTTTCGTCGGCCAAATCCTCCATCGGAAACTCTCCCGGTGAGTCCACTCTCTCTCTCTCTCTCTCTCTCTCTCTACGTACGTACATAGAGTTATTATACATATACTAGAACGGAAATGAATAATGCTTGTGCTAGTAGAATCAACAATTGATGAATCTTGACAGTTTCGTTCTTGCATTTGTAATTTGGGGTTCGTCCTTTTCTTTAATTCTTGCTTTATTGTAGTTGGGTTTAGTCATTAGTCTTTAGCGTTCTTTCACTCCAAGTGCTTGATAGAAGAATGTCCAAGTGAAATTCTATAACTTGCTGAACTTGGTCTGGAGATAAAATAAAAATAAAAAATTGTACGAATTTCACCACGAGATCCACCGCTAAAACAAACAGATTTTACCAGCCTTAAATCAACAATCTTTGGCTTAACATAGTGGCAATGATGTTCTTAGCTAGCCGATTAAAAAAAAAATGATGTTTTTAGCTAGTGGATTGTGTAGCGAATTAATATGTTCTTTCATTCATCGAAACTAGAAGTCTAGAACCATATTTTCTGCTCGGTGGCTCTACGAGTCTTTGGTTAAAGCTGCACTCTGCTTGTTCCTCGTGAAATGATCATATAGTCGTGTGCTTACTTACTGTTTTATGATTTCAAAAAGGAAATATAGTTTATTCATGGGCTTGCTATCGATATCATATGGTGTTTGTTTTGCAGGGTGAAAGTAAATGAAAGTTAAGCTCTTACGTATCCTTCTTATGAGCATTTCTTCCCATGGGGTGCTGTGTTTTGTTTCTCTCCTCTTGTTTGCTGTCTTTCTTTCTCATGGTTGTCTGAACCCTAGTAATATTAGATGCCTTAAGTAACGTAAGTAGACAGTTAAGACGTTTCAATTGTGGACTTCCTTTTTTTATTTATTTTCTGAAAACAAGAGGCCATTGAGAAGTGGGTTCACCAGTGGTGTAGGGACCAGTAAAGGTTGGGGATCATTAAATAGCTTCTCGCTTCGTTTTGGAATCAAGAGGCTATATTCCTTGAGTTTTTTTTAGCATATTTTTTATCTTTCCCTTCAGCTGAAAAACATAAGTCTTCCTCAGTTTCTGGTATGATACGTGTGCAAACTGTTTCGATAGTAAGCAATGTTTTCTCCATAATCTTTCTATAGCTATAGTATTTAGTTTTTATGCTTGCTTTGTAGTTGCGCACTCTTTGCAATCAGGGCGTAGTTTAGGAAGTCTCAATCTGTAGTCTGGGCTCCACTTGTTTCTAAGAAGTTGGTTTTGCAAAAGAAAACTTTTTCTAAATCAGTTTTGGCCACCATCACTTTATTGTCAATTGTTAGATTCAGTTTTCTCTTAACCTGGTCCTTCGTGAAACACTGTTGGCCAAATTAACAGAGTAAGTTCTCTTTAGCTTTTATATTGTTCATTGGTTTATGAACTTCATATTGTATGGTTTGTGATAGTTTTACCGTTGTACTAATTGTAGGTGGCATGCTGTTGCTTCATGGACATGGGATGCTCAAGATGAAACATGTGGAATTTGTAGAATGGCCTTTGATGGCTGTTGTCCTGACTGTAAATTACCTGGGGATGATTGTCCACTAAGTAAGTCACTGGCTTATTGACAACCCAACCTTCCATGATTCTCTCTTTTGCATATTTATCAATCCAGTAATTTGGGTCCTCATCCACCAACTCCTCTGATGGGTTTCGATATCTCTGTGTGTCAAACTTAGTTATTTCAAGCTGGTTTATATTCTCCATTAAGCTTCCAACTTGTACTATATAACTAGATGGAATTTCGACAAAGGAGCAAAAAAAATTCTTGGTTCAGTTGCCAAACGCGTTGTTAACATTTCGCGAATAGATTCTTAACCTCCCAATCCAATTCTGATACATCACTTCTTCTATTTTATATTTTCAATCTGCTGAGTTCTGTGGTGGAGAAATGCATGTAAGATGTAGATATCACTATTCTGGTCAAAAGAAGACACATCTTTTCTCTTTGCATCGTTGATAGTGGAATCAACTTCGATGGGATTGGACTTATGAAATAGTCCACTCTTGTTCGGACTTTGGTTGCAGTCCCATGTGGATCGGATTCTAAGCTCACAAGCCAACTTAGTTCCTTGCATGGACCATTATTTTTATCTTAATTCTGGGTGTGTGTGATGATTCGGTGCCCCCTGCACCTTATCTCTCCTTGCCCTAAGCCCAACCAAGTGAGGGATCCGGTTAATTTGGAGCTGAATTGTCCTAATATGGGATGCCTTGGACTAGGAATCCTTTTCCGTCCTAATCAGTTTAGCAATCAAACATGGCCTGTGCATCTTACTTTGGGACCATGATTAAATTTGTAAAATTTATTGATCTGACTAAAATGTCAAATTATATTTTTGTGCCTTGCAGTCTGGGGTGCATGCAACCATGCTTTTCATCTTCATTGCATCTTAAAATGGGTGACGTCACAGACACCTCAAGCACATTGCCCCATTTGCCGTAGGGAATGGCAGTTCAAAGGAGGTGATCAGACGGATTGAGTTTCTTTTCTTAAGCTGCTCCCTGTATGTGTTATCTTTACTACTGTTTTCTTTCTTTGATTCACATTTGGAAGTGCATCAACTAGGGAGAGCGATTTCACCCCAGATTTTTATTTCCTTGTCAAATATTTCCGTGGCAATGGTCTTATCAGCTTATGCCATTAAGCGAAACCAAACAATGAAAACTGCTATTCATTCTTCAGAAGAATTGGAGATTCTTTGATAGTAATGGTCTTGAATTTACGGTTGTGCTTTCGTATCTTGTGAGATAAGAATGCCTATGTGGGTGTGGTGTGAATTGGGTTGGGGTGATTGTTTTGGTTTGTCTGTGTGTGAGGGAATTTTAGATTTCTGCTACTGCTTATTGTAGGTAAAGTTCTGAGTCTGCTGCTTATTTTAGATCTTCAAATAGACAAGGATCATCTGTTTTTGCTTGTCCAGACCTGCGTTAATCGCTTAAAACTTTGGTCCCTAATTTGTAGCAATGATGTAATATAGCCAATGTCTCATCCACTTATTCCTTCATGCTGTCTTTTTCTAGCTTTATAATGGGTAAATATTGGCACTCTGGTCTCATTCTCAGATTTTTTCCACCTTCTTACCCCAAGTCTCGGGCTGGGGATTGGGTAATCCTACATGGACCCTTAAGCCAGTAAGGTTGGACCTAAGTCACATAATGCGTGTGCGTGTGAAAATATGTTTCAAGAACTGTCCAAACAACATGAGTGCGAGGATTGCGAGCGCGAACTCGGAATGAGGATTGAAAGCGAAGGCAGAAGGATTACGTGACTGAGGGTTGGACTTTAGGTTGCCCTCCTTGGCAAGGTTGGCCCAGGGGTAAGTCCACCAACCCCGGGCCTCTGGGCCGGGGCAACTGGGAAAAAAATTCCAATTTTATATTATAAAGTTTCCGTTAAAGAAGCATAGAACCTGCTTGGTTCTGTGGTCAGTGTTGGTCCGAAGCTCGCCTTCGTACTAAATTTTGGCCTCTTCCAGCCTTGTACTTCCCTTTTTTTCTCCACTTGCTAAGGCCTGATTTGGCAAAAAAAAAAAAAACATGTTTTTTGTTTTTTGGTTTATGTACCAATAAACCATAAACTCTTTTGGATAAAAAAAAGTGGTTTTTTTTTGTTTATCTGGCGTCCTGGCTCCATCTTAACCGTTGGTTTAGAATACGTGTCAACAAAAAATCAACACCGATTTTTTTGCCAAAGGAGCTTGGTTTATTGCCCCCAAAAAACCTGTTTATTTTTTTTCCCCAAATCAGGCCTAAACTTTGGCATCTTTTATTTGCCTTTTTTTTTTCCCTCTATTTTTGTTATTTATGGCTCTTTTTTTCCACTTCCAATCCAGAAGTTTACGAAAACCACGTTATTCAATTACTTTGTTAAGAATACATGGAGAAGTTTTCTTTGAATCGGATTCTGCTTATCATGAAACAATATAACTGAGGGTTACATTTTGATTGTAATTTCTTTAATGTTGTTCAAATTAAAAGTACAATGTATATTGATTTATTTTTTTTCCGAATTGTATGTCATTTTATTGTTTTGACTTAATAATAAGTGAGCAAAACGTTAGGATCCGAATGTTAGGGCCGGCCCTCCAACTTGGCACCCAAACAATGGATAAGCCTGATTACGTGGCCTGAGCCCAGTCCAATGGCTTTTTTAAATCTGGTTTTCAAGCCTGCCAGGCTGCCATTTGTCGGTACTCTCTATGTGTAGTTTCTTGATGTGGCCACCTAGCATGTGCTTTGTAAAGTCGAACTTCTCTTTTTTAATCTAAAACAATCAAAGTTTTTGTCATTTCCTGATGGTTCATGTTTAATTTTTTCATTTGCTAAAATCAAAAATTGATAAAATTAAATGAGTTGATTTTAGTAAATTTTCTCCTCATTTGCTAAAATCAACATTAAATTTTATCAAATTTTGATTTTAGCAAATGAAAAACTAAGCACCAGATGTGGAAATTTCTAGTGGAAGTTTCTACTGAGAGGGCTACATTTTAGTCTCCAACTTAGGAGGTGTTCCACTAAGAGAGTTTTTTTAATTTTTTGGCTTTTTACGACTTTTCATATGATGTATTATCAGAGAGTGACTGCCTCAATTTTAGGAATAAGCTAGCTTTTTGATTTTTTTGAGTTAGCCGAATATGGCCTAAAGATTGTTTGTGAACAGCTTTGAGGATGACCTTTTTTGGGATTTGATTTTTGGGCTGGAAGAGTTACTTCTGTCAACAAGTGATTTTTTCTTTGAAATTTATTTGCAAGTTACTGAAAATTAAAAGAAAAATCAAGGTTCATGAAATTTTGCACACGTCCACTAAACACTTTACAAATTAATAATTTATTCTAACCGTAATAAAAAATCAACGATTCATAATCCAACATGCAAAAAATAATAAGGATCCCTATGTGACCCATACAAGTAGGTAGTGGTTGAGGAATATAAGAAAGTTGGTCTTACTGTTTGGAACACATATCGGATGGCCCCCGCTAAAGAGTAGCATATCTTCTTTGTGAAAGTGAAAAATAAAATATCTGAGCATCATAAGTTGTGCAAAAATTAAAGAATCTGACATGTCTTGATTTTTATTTTGAAATGAGTCTCGCTTGACTTATATTTTATGGATAAATGTTCCTCTTAGCCTATTTGATTGTATCCCTTGGCTTCCAAGGGGGAGGTCTGGGATTCGAGTTGTTGGAGGTATGGGGTTCCGTAAACCCGCTATAGTTTCGAGGCAAAAATTCACTGAATTAAGGCTTGTTTGTGAGTAATTAGTGATATAGTGGTTCTCAGGCAGCACCACGTGATGCCCTAACATCCTTCTCCATCACTTTTTTTTGTCGGCTTTCATCACATTCAGGTAAACATATATTTAGTCTTGAGTCTCACATAAATATGCGCAGAAGAATGACATTATAACATCAAGTAATGGTGCCCCAAGAAAACTAAATTATTTTTCTATAAAAAAAAATGATGAATATTTTTTCTATAAAAAAATTCTTCCAAAAATCCACTGGTTTATATGTGGCTCCGCCACTGGCTTGGTGTATGGAGGCTTCCGCCCGGAGTGTTTTTTCATTTTAGTTTTGATTTCGCTATTTTTAGTTATAGTTTTTACTTCCGTTTGGAGATTTCTAGTCCCTGCGTGTACTTTTCTATAACCAAGGCGTCTGTACTCAGTACTGTATTCCCTATCGATCCATATGGACACCCGACCCGAAATTGTGGTATTTTTACCCAACCTAGGGCTCTAGATTGGGGTTTGTTTCGCCTTTTGGGTGATTTTTGAGTAATGAAATTATCTTGCTATTCAAAAAAATAAAAAAAAAAGAAATGACAATCAATTTACGGCAAAAAATCAATCAACAAAACACAAAATTTCTGATTTATTATCACAAGACAGACAACCACTTGGGAGTATAAAATTACTCCATTAATTTACATTCACAAACCCAGAAATACACACAAAACAACCCACCAGTCACAGCCTCAACCCCTAAAATAGAAATACAAATTGAACAAAAAAAAAAAAAAATGAAAGTAGTCCTGCTGTGAGAAACACAACTATCCGGACACAACACTGAACACAATTCCTTCTATACATGTGGATCCCGCGTAATAAACATGTACGGAACCTACATAATATGAGAGATTTTGTTCGGTATTTATCCGAATAGATGTGTTCCTATCATTTTTTTGTATAAAGAATCTTTTCAAGACACCAAATCGGCAGCAGTCGGCCAAGTCCCATCTTCTCTACCTGCGATGTAATTTAGTATAAGTGAGCCAAGTTAATGAACACAATTTTTAAAACACGAAAAGTTGTTCCATGCACCTGTATGTATCTATATATTCCATCCGTCCCATTATTTTAATAGTCAAGTTCTATCTATCTCCAATATAATTTTTAAATTGTTAATATCTTTCGATATATAATACTTAGGAGTATATTTTATGTACATGTATATGAATTTCAGCTGGTGAGAGAAAGCGAGAGCATACCTGAGGAGAGAGATTGATCACTTGGTGAGGATGTAGATAGCATAGATAATACCAGGGAGGTACCCCAAAATTGTGAGCAACAAACAGATCCAAAACTCCGCCTGCAACAATAATATTAATTACCACCACATAATAAAACCATTAATGTCAGCGAATAATTTACTATCGGGAAATGCTACGAACACAACATCCGAATATCGAGATACACGTACCTTGCAACCGAACCTGAGGAAGACACCAAGGGGAGGCAAGATTATGGCCAAGATGATTTCTACGACCGTGGCTGCTGCCATTTTTAGAGAGAGAGAGAGAGAGAGTTAATGAGAGAGGAGTTATAAACAGAGAGGGTTTACGATGAGAGAAAGTGAAGCAGAGGTTAGTTACGAATTTATAGAGGAAAAGAGATCGACACGTGTCGCAACGAAATTCGATGACTTTGGACGTATCCGACCGACAACGTTGGAGATACTTATCTTTTTTTTTTTTTCTAATTTTCTTTTATCCCTCGTAGATATTTATCTCACCACACATTTATTCAGAGCTCTATAATTTTGGCTGTACAGGTGGAATACAGCTGACAAGTCGACTCCGATCCATAAAAGTATTACTCCAATCTAATGAAAACTCGCCACTTACGTGTAATGTAACCAACCTCCCACGTATGGCAAGTGGGATGGTACTGTGGTAGCCAAATTACTAGGCACTGGACCAACCGTCGGTCAAATATACTTCACAACAGCACTTCTTGTACATGTTTAAAAAAAATACATCCCACGTGTGCCTCATATAACACTCCTGCTCTAGCATTGAAGTCAAAACTTTTAGCCTGATAGTCCGGTACTCCGGTTGCTTGATGCGAGAAAGTAATTTCCTGTGAATTTTTAATTCTGGCATAGATATCTTCCTTTTAACCGAATTGAAAAGAATATTAGTCGAGATACACGTAAGTTATTCGGACATTCTCGAAAACAAAAAGAAGAAGAAGAAGAAGGAGGTACCAATTACATACGTGTTACTAATGGTCGCAATCAGGCCCTTTTGGTTTCATTGTGTGTCTGCATTTTAAGTAGGCAATGAATAAATAACTTTTGTTGTTTAATTGTGTTTAAATTTGGAAACTGTTCGATTGGCAAATACTGGAGTAAATATTACTAGGTGGCGAAATGATGGGGTGTTGTCTGATCGATGTTGATGCTTTATCTTATATTATAAGAGAGAAGCATATAGAAAAATGAAATTATGTTGCCATTAGGACTGCAAATGAGCCGAGCTGTTCGCGAGCAGCTCGTGGCTCGGTTCGTTAAGGCTCGGCTTGACTAGGTTCGTTTACTAATCGAGCCAAGCTCGAGCTCGAGTTTTTGGCTCGTTTACTAAACGAGCCGAGCTCAGCTAGCGAAAACTTGGCTCGTCTCGGCTCGTAAAAGTTCGGCTCGTTTAATAGGCTTGGCTCTTTTAAAAAGACTCGTTAAGTAAATAAGTCTGGCTCGGCTCGATAAGGGCTCGGCTCGTTTACTACCGAGCCGAGCTCGAGCTCGAATTTTGGGCTCGTTAAACAAACGAGCCGAGCTCGAACATCTCAATGCTTGGCTTGGCTCGGCTCGTTTGCAGCCCTAGACTTGCCATCAACATATTTCATCAACATTCTAATTTCATTTCAAGGAGAAACATTATGGATGTCATATTTATATGGGAATAATACCGTTTTTGAAGAAAGGTTTGGATTAATTGTCTCCAATTCTTGTTTTATATTCGACTAGACAGTCCACATCTTAACCGCCTAACTCAGAAACTCAATAGACGATAGAGTTTTGGAAATGCTTTCTTGTATCTTTTCCTTTTCAAAATGACAGGAACTTTTATTGACAAAAATCCAAGACGTGAGTACAACTAAAATAAACAGCCATCCTTGGTTAAGGAATCGGTGGGTGGTTCTCGGCATCGGTGGAAGTTGGATGAAAATTCTTCTTCTCTGGAACTCGATCTCGTGTAGATTTGGATTGATCGTTGTGTTGCTGTTTTTTTTATCATTGTTGTTGCTGTTTTCATTTCCGTTATGTATTTCACTTTCCGATGTACCAGAAAAAAAAAAAATAGAGGATGAGCCTCCCACTTACAGATTCCCGATCCTCTCGCTAAACAGTGAGCCACCCACCATATTCGCAGTTCTCCTACCAAATTTAAACACGCACACACATCAAAATCATTTCAATACTACATCTTAATCTCTCTGTCTTTGTACACACGCTACTCATCTCGCAACATCTTGATCATCAGCCCCAAAGACCTCTATCCAGGTCTGTCCCTAAAATTTTCGGGGCCCTAAACATGGTTTAATAATGGGGCCTCTTTAATAATCGTATATATGTATGTTGTTCGAGACTATATTAACAAACAGTTCGGGGCGAGGTGGTTCTTTGAGAAAGATAGAGCTCATTAATTACCTCTAGCTCGCGAGTTCCAGTCATGGCGCCTACATTTTCGACGTAAATTGTATAAAAAAATGTAGGCATGAAGACTTGAACGCGTAACCTGATGGTTAAAGCTCACCGACCTTACTGCTGAGCCACAATCACACTATATATAAAACTATTGACATACTTCCTCCTTTGGAAAAAAAAAAAACCAGAAACTGATTTTTTGGTTTATTCATTTTGTCTTTATTCAAAAAAAAATTGTATTTGTTGGTTTTGCGTCAATTTTTTGTGGCTTATTGGTTCCTCTCGACGAGGCGAATCTAAAAAGTAGTACAAAATTATAGTCAAAACTAAATTTTTTTGAATAAAGCACGTGGCAAGTTTACGGCATAAAATCAATGATTCTCTTAACTATATGCACGATAATCCAAATCCATTTCCCTTGAAGAAACTACACTGTTCTAACAATAATAGAAAATGGCGATCAATTTACGGCATAAAATCAATCAACAATATGCACAATAATCCAAACACAAAATTTCTGAATTTTAAGGCAAACATCATAAGCTTTATTAATTTGCATTCACATACCCACAATACAAATAAAATTTAACCAGTACTCCATGAAAACACAGATTTAACCAAAAACAGAATGAAACTAGTAGTACGGAATTAATAAAAAGACAAATTTAACCAAAAATAGAAATGAAACTAGTGCTCTATAAAAGAATCTCTCAAGGCACTAAATGAGCAACCGTCCGCCAAGTTATTCGATACCCCATCTTCTCCACCTGCCACATCAACAAAAAAATTTAATACCAAATTGATTAAATTAGAATCCACATAGAGCAATGTTGCCGACAAAAATACAAGTGCGCAAATTAGAATCCAATCGTGACCAGGACCCTTCGATGCACGTGGGTCTTACACAAAAAATGTGAAACCACCCACATCGAACAGTTCTGAAATATATGACTGTCTGTGTCTGTATAATTACATCTGTCTTAGCATTTTTTTTTTCCCCATAAATAGAGTCAAACATTCACAATCAGAGAGAGAAGGAGAGGATGGTTACCTGAGGATGAGTTTGATCATCATCACTTGGTGATGGCATAGACAGCATAGATAATACCAGGGATGTACCCCAATATGGTCAGCAACAGACAGATCCAAAACTCCACCTGCAATAAAGCCCCCATCGTCGTCGCCGCCGCCAAATAAACCGTTAATATCATCTAAATGAAATTTACTATATATGTACTCATAATAATAATAATAATAAAAGGAATTGATATTGATTATCAATGTGTATGTAGTATGTGCGTAGAGAGAGAGAGAGAAGAGAGAGAACCTTGCAACCGAACTTGAGGAAGACACCGAGGGGAGGCAAGATGATGGCCAAGATGATGTCTACGCAGGTGGCTGTCGACATTTGAATTTTAATTTCCCCTTCCCCTTCCAATTACAAAACAGAGGCACGCAGAGAGAGAATTAATGAGGAAGAGGAGTTATAAACAGAGGGTTTAATTTCTTTTCGATGAGAGAAAGTGAAGCAGAGGAAGTTTCGTATTTATACAATACACGAGAGGAGGAGATGAGATGATACAGCCTACGTACAGGGGAGGGGGTTCGTGGGAAGAAAAGAGATCGCCACTTGTATCTACCAGATTCGATTACTAATATGCTACGAGAATCCTGGATATAAACCGAGAAAATATTATTCTTTACACCGACGGTGTAAAACTAATCACCAAGTGCCAAGTATTTTCTTTTATGATTACATGGTCCACGTAAGAAGTCACATAGGCACTATTTGCCGCTTGGTGATTCGTTTAGAGGAAAATGGGGTTTTACACTGACGGTCATAAAGAATGTTTTCTCCGAGATTTTACTCGATCTCAATTTGTTATCGACATCCGCAACGCCTTGCTCCAAGCTTCTTCATCACTGCACGTTCATATAATAAATTAAACACTCCTATGGATAATACTGTGGTCAGAACCGTTCAATGTATGTAGGTCCATGTGCATTTAACGGTTCGGGATATATTTTTATTCGAAGTTGTGTTCATATCAGCATTGCTATTCATATAAAGTTGTTACACA
Organism: Gaultheria prostrata; assembly: GCA_036023075.1. NCBI lineage: Eukaryota > Viridiplantae > Streptophyta > Magnoliopsida > Ericales > Ericaceae > Gaultheria > Gaultheria prostrata. The sequence continues at coordinate 34,092 of JAXBDA010000030.1, read as the reverse complement.
TAGGATGAGTTTTGCCTAAACTATTTTTTCTTGAAAACGGTGGGTATTATTAGTTGTAATTAGTTTTTCGGCGATAATGTTGAAATTAGTCGTTCGACTCACCAATGGGAAATTAAAAAGTACATAGTAATATATACGGGACGGAAATTAAGAAAAGTTTGACAAACAAAAAGACAGTGATAATATGATACCAAAAAATTTAGGCCAAACACACCATTTGGCCCCGCTCTTACTAAATCTTTAATTGTTTTGGTATTTTTCGTTAGAAGTCCAAAAAATAAACAATTACCAAAAAAAAATTACTAAAGACGAAAAAATTTGAAATAGCTGGTATTTTTATCTTTAATGTCGTCTTATAGGAGTAATTTTTTTTCCAATTTCTGTCCATGTTATTTTATTATTTTATTCATTTGTTGAGACCAAAGATTAATCTTCAAATATTAGTATGATGAAAAACTAAACAACAAATCACGAAAAGGAAATAAAATAAAAGAACGGAAATTTAGTTAGTCTTGTGTACTACATGGTGACGATGTCCTCGAAGACACTGGATAATTTTCCTGACTGTACAGGCAGGATACAGCTGATTTGAGCTGAATGTGGATTTTGAAACGTCTCTAAGAAGAAGGAGTATTTATTAATCAAATGAAAATTGCCATGTGTAACATAACCGACCTCCCACGTGTACCACTCCTTGTCTAGAATTTAAGTCAAAAGGACTCCATACATACGTGTCACTAGTGGTTCACAATCAGGCCGATTGGTTTCAATTTTCTATTTGTTAGTAGTTAACAAGAAACTAATAAATAAATATGTAAATAAACAAACAGTGTTGGAATTTAACAAATAAATAATTTGTGTTTTGATCTCTTCAATAAAATAATGTGGTTTGATGTGTTTGTTTATAACAGAGAAGCAACTAGAAACATGCATGTTGCCATCAAGGTATTTCATTGATAATTCCACGTTGAGCTCTTGGTCTGAAATTTAAGAGTTTGGTCCCTCGTAATGTTCCATATTCGATTTTCTTTGTCAATAATTCTTATGGTCACATCACCCTCATACTTAAACATGTGAAACGATTATGTGAAGAGCTGTAGAGATTAATTTCAATTTTGCGTAATGCACTCCCACAAGATCTTGAAAGTATTTTATTGTTAGTTTCTATTTTGATCTTATTTTCACTCTCGAGTTGATTTTTTTGGTATTAGTGTTCACTTTAAAGATGCTTTGAGCTTCTCTCAATTTATATGAAAATTGCGAAACCGATGTGCATTTCAATTTTCCAGTACTACTAGTACTGTTTCCTTGTCTAACCTCTCTTGATGTTTCCTCATGAACTTTTTAGTTTTAGATCACATGTATTGTTTGTGAATTTGGTTTCATAGTTCACGTGAAAACCAAATTCACGGTATGTTGTTGCACATGAGCGGCGTGGCCATTGCAATCAGTGCCGGCCCTGAGTTTTGCGAGGCCCCAACACTCTTCTCAATTTGAGGCCCTTCGACTATTACTTCAATGTACCAAAATATATATAAAAGTGCAACCACCATGCATTGACCATTTACCAATATATAACTAACCACATGTACAAAAGCTGGATATCTTTGGTTCCTTCACAAAAAGATACTAGTTCCATCGGCTAGACACAAAAAGTATTTATCATTGCAAGAACTCAATGTATCACTTGAACACCGCTCTTCTTGAATTTTTAGAGGCAAATGTATCAATTAAACTGGCGTAATTTAACATATCTATACTACTAACATATAGGACCGGGGGGCCCTAAAATTGGGCTCATTTTGGGGGCCCCAAACAAGGGCCTCTTGGGCCTATGCCCAAGGCCGGCACTGATTGCAATGGAGAATCACTTGTTACAATGCGATCAATTTTTACACACACATGAAACCGCTATCAACTCATTTGAAGCGGGTCTATATGGAGTTTTGCTCTGGTACTAATTAGACTCCCCGCAAGAAGAGTAAGTAGTAGATGTTCATTTCTTGAAATTCCAACTTGATGAAAATTTGATAAGGATATCGAAGAATTCAAACCCACAAACTTTTTGAAGCAACAATTGGCATCAAGGTTGGCTCTGACTTTTTCGAGACCTAAAGCAAAGATTTAAGATTGAGTCTTTTTTATTAGACGGTTATAAGTGCTACCAAAGTTGCTTCCCTCAGTAAATTTTTTGAGGTCTAGAGAGCAGCTATCACCTCGAGCTTTAGTTTGAGGCCGACTCTGTCGCATGGTGAAAATATTATCATGACCGTTCATTAAGGCAGTAGCTCCATACATCCAACACAATCATAGCACTAGGGAATAAAATTCATTAGAAACTTGTAGGATACAACACTATGAGCCAACATTGACGAAACATCACAACCATAACCACTAACATCAAATCACCAGTCTCATCCCTTAACCCTAATTAATAATCCAAATACACCAAAAAAGGAAAAAAAGAAAAGAAAAGAAAAACAGAATGAAAACCGCATGATCATCAGCACCTTTAGATACTACCCATCTCCGCAAATCTTCACCTGCCATAAGGTAAGAATAGGATACCCTTTAGTCAATTGAAATTAGAACCAAGTGTGAGTTATTATTATTATTATTATTATTATTATTATTATTATTATAAAGTTGTACAAAATTGGAAGAAATTAATAATTTGAGTACCTTAAGAATTGATGGGGGCATGGTGGAGATATGATCAGTTCTTGGTGATGGCATAAACAGCATAAATAATTCCGGGGATATACCCAAATATGGTCAGCAGTAGACAGATCCAAAACTCCACCTAAACAACCATAAAACCAATAAATCGATCATTACCACAATTACTCTGATTCGACTATAAAAGAGTTAGGAAAAGGCCGGCATGGACACCACCGTTGTTGAAGAAATCGGAAGGAGGATGGTTTCCAACACCCGAGCTTCTTTTTCGGCGGTTTTTTTTTTTGTTTTTGTTTTGTGTCTTTATTTAGACCAATATATATCTTGTTTTCTTTTTTCCCTTTTTGTGTCGCTGTTGTAATTTATTTAATTTTATTAATGAAATTCTTGCTCTTCTAAAAAAAATATAAAAGAGTTAAGGAAAAAAGGAAAAAAAAAAAAACTACAAAATAGTTATATGAAAGGCACCAAAATCCATTAATGTCCGATTAATGTATTTCCTGTTTTGGGGGTGTATTAGGAATTTAGGGTCTTAATTTGATCCCTTTCAGTTATCTCCACGAACCCATATCATATCAAAATGGGAAAAATGATTCAGACACATTATAGTAAGTGTCCGCACCCGTTCGATTAGCCGAGTCTCGCACATGAATTGTGTATGACACTACTACGACCCATGTCTATCAAACGGTTTCTGACACATTTGTACTTAGATCCGTAAACCGAGAGACAGAGAAGAGAGAGATACCTTGCAACCGAACTTGAAAAAGACACCAAGGGGAGGCAAGATGATGGCGAGGATGATGTCTATGCAAGTGAGCGTTGACTCGTCCGCCATTCTTCTTTCGCTAGATCCTAACCAAATTGACTGTATCACACACTGCTTAGGCCTTAGAGAGAGATGACAGTTAGGAGAAAGCGGAGTCGGCTGGTTGGCGATTTATACAAAGGGGTAGATCATAACTGCACGTAATGAGAGTTTTTGTGGTCCCACGTGCCACGTTCGGGAACCCGCTAGGGAAAATTTATTCTGCGATTTTGGAATACCGTTACATGTTGCCTTCTCGACTATACACTTATGTGGGATTCGGTGTTACATGTATGAATCCTATATATAAATATATGTTGAATACGATTGTTAGAGTATCACGTGACGGTGCTCGAGACCATCGAATAATTACTCTCTAGTTTCAACTTCCAACGTTCATATACTCGGCATCACCTTCCGTTCTTCGGGCCAAACCCCTCTACACCGGCCTCCATGTGGATAATCACTTGTAGCACACTCTTCCACCATTACCAGCAAATTACTACACCTGATCATGATCTCAAGATAGTAGTATTATTTTTGTTTGAAATTAGAAGCACAATCAATATTTAGGGGTGTTTTGGCTTAGGAACGAATTTATTTGGGGACGTGTGGAGTCACATGCCCCGTCTCAAAAGTAAAAACTTATATTAATTCTCATGTATTTATAAATATATAGGTGTCCAACTATACATAGCACACACAATTGTATACATCTCGCCAACAAAGATAGTGCAGGATTAATTTTATGCTTCAACTTTCGTTGAATGGTTGATTTGCAAAATTACAATTAATTATAAGTTTATAAAGTGTTTGCTCAATTTGAAATATTTATTTCTTGATTCTATTTATTTTTAGCTGTCGTGGAAAAATATTTTAACGGAAAACCATTAACAAAATCATCTTTGTCATTCATAAACTTGTCGATGTCAATGCAAAACCCACTCTAAAATTTTATCTAAAGATAATTTTATGCTCATTGTTAGATACTTTATCTAGTGCATAACCTAATCTAGTACTCCCTCCGTCCTTTTAGGGTGGAGTTTTCTATTTTGGGATGTCCCTTAATATGTGTGTGTTTTGAAAAGTTAATGGGTAAAAATTTGTACAATTATCATTTTGCCATTTTGAAAAGTTAGTGGGTAAATAGTTAATGGGTAAAGTGGAGGATAAATTTGGAAAATGGAGGTAAAAATTAATGCAAAAGTGTAAAGTGGAGATAAAGTTGATGTGAAAAGTGTAATAATGATATTTTTTAAATAAGTTGGATTTACGAAACTACACACTTAAAAAGGGATGTAGGGAGTACGATCTTAGTGTGGTGACCAGGAAAATATTCTTTTGGGATAATGATAAATAAAGTGCCCCTAGTAGGCTAGATTTCTGAATCCGTGTCCTTGGCGAAAAGCCCAATTAAGACTGGAACAAAGCTCGATTAGCTGAACAACTTAATAGCTAAGGACTTCTAAAAAAAAAAGAACCTTAATAGCTAAGGAAAATAAGTGTGAAAACATTTTTTAGTTGGTCGGAGTTTAGCCTTACTATAATTGTAAGAAATCGCCATAGGAAGACTTATTTGATCCATTTCGGGTTTGGTACAGCTTTCACGCTTCGTCTTAACTACTAAGTTAAGAAATGGTGTTGACCACGTCCAGGCAGTGTTTGGATGTAAAGAAAATTTTGGGTGGAAATACAATACACATGTGTCCGAACGCGTATCTCGGTCATCCAAAAGTGTTATAAATGGCCCAGATATCTCCCTCCTTGCCTCTGTCTCTTTAAAATCCAAACCAGTACCACCAAGTGATATTCAGCCGGCACTCGAGTTTTTCTCGTGGATCGAATGCAATTTTGTCTACAATATTGAGTAAACATTACTCATTTTTTAGAGCCTTATAGTTTAGCCAATTCTATATTCAACTACCCTAAGTTATACCCGAGTTCACATTGGTATAATGAAATGGATTCCACAATCTTCGTAAATAGCAATCTCATTTTTTATGTTGCAGGAATCTCGCATATTCAAAAGGCAATCGGTATGGTATCTCGATTAGTAAATGAAGTTATTGTTGGAAGTCTGAGCCACAACGGGTTTTCTCCATGTGTACGTAAGTTTAATCCGTTGGAGAGTATTCACGGAATGAACACTATATCACATTGTTCCGATATTGTACATTTAATGACCCCAGTTCAATTAAAAACTCATGCCCTTGTAAGTGGTGATCAGCTGTCATTAAGGTCTAATCACTTGTTCCAACCGTAACAAACAAGGAGCAAAAAGTGGATTCTAAATTGGTAGATTCAGACTCCAAATCTGTATTTGCTATTTTAGATTCTCTTTTTGTACTAATCTTCTATACTGGGTACACCAATTGGTTTACATCAATTGAGCCCGCATTGTGTGCTTCCCACTTACAAGTTCTATACAAATTAGGATTCTGAATTTTGAATAAAAAAAGTAAAATATTGGATCACCCATTTGTGCATATCCAATTGAGCTGAATTTTAAAATTATTGAACGGTTTGAATTATTTGTGTAAGACCAAAAAGTGGACCCCCACGGGCCGCTATGTGCATTTTCGGTACCACCCCTTCGGTACCCATACCTTCCACGAAGTTTCTTCTTTTTCCAGAATATGTACTACGTAGAAAAGGGTTATTACTCAAAGGAAAGGCGACGGATCATTCGTGAGGTCTCATGTTCGGAAAATATGATCTGGTGCTATCAATTCTTTTGAGACTATTTCATTTAGAGTTTCACCTTAGATTTAATTAGGATCTGGTGTGATTGATTGCCGGGATGATTAATCGAGGAGCGCATAAATTAATCCGGAGACTTGAGTTAAAAAAATGGGGAAAGGCCGAACGGATAGGAAGGTGGAAACTGGGTGAAGGAACTTTGATTTGTAGGTGGAACAAATTAGACTTTTGTGAGTTGATTTCTAGAACTGGATAGCTCTTATTAATTCATGTGATTATCATCAACCTCAAGACCATGCCATTAAGTTTGTGGGGGGCCGACCAATGAACTTGTTCTATTTGAGAAGTTTAATTAATTTTTTTCTTTTCCTTTTTTTTTTTTTTACTTTCCAAAAAAAGTTAAATTAATTATACCATAAAATATAAATGATCACATCCAACGTGTTTGCATGGTCTGGGTTTTGTGAAGCAATTGGTCAAACATAACTATTTCTGTTTTGTTTTTGTTTTTGTTTAACTATATAGGCAAATCCATATCATAAATGCTAGTGATGTTGATTCGATTTCTTCCTTGGATTCTTCTTCTAGTGAGATAGATCTGACCCGAGCTTCCGTTTCCTAGATGAACAAAGACTGCAAAAACAATCACCAGTTAGTGCGTAACCGGCTGACCGTACGCTAAACGAAAGACACTCCGATGCTTAAGTCAATTTCAAATGAGGAAAGGGGAGTACATACCAGTAATTAGATCGTAACCAGTAACGGCGCAGCTCTTAAATTTTTTTTTCCCATGTAACTTATATAGCGAGACAGTACTACTTAGACTCCAAGTAAGTTTGAGTCGGGCACTGATAACGCCGTTCACAACTGTTTATCCAAAAAATTGTTTTCTATCGACGTCGAACTCCACATAGCCGAGACACGCCACCCGGTGCCCATGTGGAGCCTAGTTGGCTACTAAGAGCAACAACAACAGTCTCGGTAAATACCCCATTTCGCTACTTTAGCTATGCAATCTTAGAAAACACCTCATGCAGCAGACTCAATACTTTCGGTACAATGCCTTCAGCTACAGTACTTCGGTGAATCTGCCAAGGTGCTGTTGACAAGGTTTTCTCTTGGTTTGAGACAAAAAATACTATGGGTGTATGGGTCTTATTTTTGTATCCCAAACAAATAATTTGATCCGTTTATTATCTTTAAAATAATTGTCAGGTGGTCTTGAAAAAATTATCAAGAATGTTTAGATCAATGGTACATCGAAGACACAATTGTCTAACTTTTCTATAATGTTCATTCAGAATTCAGTCTCCTGAATTCTAAATGAAAGTTTTGAAGATTGGATCAATTACTTACAATTATTCAATTGAGACTCAAAAAATTTGTGGCCCCGAAGCGGACCCCGACACTGCATGGTTCACGAATCCTTGAGTAACATAGTAAGAAAAATAGATACTTCATAAATAATTGATAGGTAAAATAGATAATTTTTTTTTTTTTTGAACTTGAAGTCATTCTCATTCTCAAATATCAGAAGAAAGAATAACTCTAAGCTCAGCTGGGAAATAGATAGAATTGTTGGAAGAGTAATAAATGTACAATGTTCACTAGCATTTTTTGCTCAAATTTTGCCTAATCGGTTGGGATTGCTCTAAGTCACCTTCTTGGGTTGGACCAATACCAGTCCGTTCTGGTTTGGCCCGTTTAAAAGCCTTTGCACCCTGCGAACGGGCCATCATTACCGGTTTGGCCCATGCGCGATCCTAATTGTGAACTTAACCCATTTCGTCGGGCTAAATCCTAATCCGGTTTGGCCTAGTATAGACACATTAGAAGCCTCTACAAAACCCCATCCATTGATTCCCACCCTTCAGTATGGTGGTTACATTTTTTTATACTAGGAACTGTGTCCTGTCTTGTTAGTCACCTAATTAGCAACAGAAGTGTGTTGAGTAATTATTTAATACTATTTCCGAAGCAAGCTCACGTGGTGCTCGGGATCATAACACAACAAATTTATGTAACACTTAGACGTAGACCTCATGAGATTATGTGACATTAGAGTGTCCCAAAACACCACGTGACCGTGCTCCGGTAGCACTAAATAATTAGACAAGTGTTTTCTACCTCATATGTGTTGTTTTTAGTGAATTATTTTTAGTTAACACATTCGACTTTTTTCTTATCCCCTTCTGAGCTCTCAAAGTATATCCGAACCGTTAATCTGGTACACTCAGCATTCGAGAATATATGCACAAAAAATTAGCTTGGTGGGACTGAGGCGCACTGCGTTACGATGGGGATGTGTCTCAATTACTAATATGTCAAATATTTTGTCTCCGAATCCGCCCTGTATATATAAAAAAAAACAAACTTAAAGACCGAAAAAATCCTTTAAAAAGTCAGGTAAACCTCACCTTATTCAAAATTTGAAGGGAAATAGAAAAAACATCAAATTTTGAAGGGACATGGGAAAATTTGATTGTTTTTTCTATTTCAAACATTCATCCGCCCACAAACTTGTTCTTTCAAGTTTCAACCATGCAATGAAACATTGCCCATTTCCAAACGAATAACGAACAAGTTTAGCCTATTACTTGAACAATTATAATGAGATTTTTCGTGCCTCTAAAATCAACTCACAAACTGCAGTCAATCCCCAACCCATATCTATCCTCATCACCCAAATACTTCTCTCCTACCCATCTCAACTCTCTCATCAACGCCACAACCCAAACCAAGAACACCAAACATGCCACCCAAATTCATGCCCAAATCATCACCCACAGCTACATCTCCCTCCCTTTCCTCTTCACCAACCTTGTCAATTTATATGCCAAATGTGGGCATATCAACCAAAGTCTCACATTGTTCTCTACCACAAATAATGAGTCCAAGAATGTTGTCACTTGGACCTCTCTCATCACCCACTTATCTCACTACAACATGCCTTTTCAAGCACTAAAATTATTCAACCAAATGAGAAGCACTGGTATTTACCCCAACCAATTCACCTTCTCTGCTATTCTACCGGCTTGTGCCGACACCGTGGTGGTAATTCACGGTGAGCAAATACATTCGTTGATTTGTAAACATGGGTATGGGTTTGATTTGTTTGTTGTTACTGCATTGGTTGATATGTATGCTAAGTGTCGTTATATGGGTTTGGCTGAGAATGTGTTTGATGAAATGCCTGAGAGAAACCTTGTTTCTTGGAATTGTATGATAGTTGGGTTCTTGATAAACGGGATGTACGATCGAGCGGTTGGGTTTTTTAAGAGAGTTATTGGAGTGATGTTAAGTCCTGATCAAGTGAGTTTTTCTAGTGTTTTAAGTGCTTGTGCTAATATTGGTATTTCGCACACAGGGAAGCAAGTTCATGGGGTTGCTGTTAAATATGGGTTGGTTAGTTTAGCTTATGTGAAGAATTCACTCATGGACATGTATTTTAAATGTGGGAGTTCTAGTGATGCTATTAAGTTGTTCAATACAGTCGGTGTTAGAGATGTTGTTACTTGGAATGTTATGGTAATGGGGTGTGTCCAAAATGACAACTTTGAAGAAGCTTGCAATTATTTTTGGGTTATGGAAAGGGAGGGTGTTCCACCGGATGAGGCAGCATTCTCTACTGTTCTTCATGCTGCTGCTAGTCTAGCTGCATTGGATCAGGGCACTTTGATCCACAACCAGATAATAAAGTACGGGTTTGGTACGAATCCTTGTGTCACAAGCTCATTAATAGTCATGTATGGAAAATGTGGTAGCTTGGATGATGCTCAAAGGGTATTTGAAGAGAGTGAGGATCGAAATGTGGTATTATGGACGACCATGATTTCAGCCTGCCAACAACATGGTTGTGCAGACCGAGTTATAGAATTATTTGAGGAAATGCTGGAAGAGGGGATTAAGCCTGATTACATAACTTTGGTTTGTGTTTTATCAGCGTGCGCTCACACTGGGCGTGTTGAAGAAGGATTTGCTTACTTCAATTCTATGACTGAAATACATAATATGAGCACAGGGCCAGAACACTATGCTTGCATGGTTGACTTACTTGGTCGAGCTGGTCGATTGAACGAAGCCAAGAAGTTCGCCGAAACGATACCAATTAAACCTGACGCAATGGTTTGGGGAGCTTTGCTTGGTGCATGTAGGAACCATGGGGATCTTGAAATGGGTAGAGAAGTCGCAGAGAAGCTTTTTGAAGTTGAACCTTATAATCCTGGTAACTACGTACTGCTTTCTAATATGTATTCACGTAGGGGAATGTTGAAGGAAGCCAATGAGGTGAGGAGACTAATGGGGATCAACGGGGTAAGAAAGGAGCCTGGGTGTAGCTGGATTGATGTGAAGAACAAGACTTTTGTTTTTACAGCACACGATAAAACACATTCTAGGACCGTTGCGATTTATGAGATGCTGGGAAAATTGGAGGAGTTGGTGAAGAACAAAGGTTATGTGGCTGAGACACAATATGCTATTAACGATGTTGGAGAGTACAAAGAGAAGAGCTTGTGGTATCATAGTGAAAAACTAGCCCTTGCATTCGGATTACTGGCCCTTCCTCTTGGGGTTCCGATTAGGATAAAGAAGAACCTCAGGACTTGTGGTGATTGTCATACAGTAATGAAGATTGCTTCTGAGATTTTTGAGAGAGAGATTATTGTGAGGGATATCAATCGGTTTCATCGATTTGCCGGTGGTTTGTGTTCTTGCAGAGATTACTGGTGACTGCAAGTCGTTGATATGCTCTAACATGAGTAGAAATTCATTTCGTTACGCAATTTTTGTCAAATTCTGAAATTCCATAAATGATTTCCGCCTTGGCTCATTTGAAGTGATGATGCCATGTGACCTCTGACCTCTATAATCACCAAGCAACTCAAGTCTTCCTACTTTCTTTCCTCATTATTCATGCCTTCCACAAGATTTCAAGACATTTTTGTGAGATTTTGATGTCACACAAATTAAATCCAATACAATATGTGGAATTATCTGACAATAGAGGTGGCATACAGTTTTTCTGGGTAGTCGTCAGTAATAAGCGAAGCTGATGAAATTCATTCAGCAGTGAAACGATTTTATCATCTGCTGACGTTCCCTCTCCAGGTACCCTAGCTATTTTTGACAAAATGCGAGTGGTAGTCTCCGGTTTAGAATTAATTAGCGTACATGTTTATCTTAAATGAAGACCATAAATCTGCATGTATTTCAACTCCAGATTCCTTCAAGTTCCTATTTGTTGTTGACCAACGTAAATGATCTTTTGTTTTTGTTTATCGGTCAGCAGTTGATGTAAGGATATTGTGAAATCAGTGTCTCAATGAAGTTAAGAAAACAAAATAAGAAGTGACTAGATGAGGTGGGAAAATAAAGGATCGTGAGCATTCCTATACTTCTTCGTGATAAGTACTAAGTAAATTAACACCCGAGGCTGTTCATACAGTTGTTTCCCAGTTCTACTTTTACACGATTCTTTCACGTAGAGATGGTGTTTTGGTTATCTGCTTTGTAGACAATGCAAACTTCGTGGTGATAACTGCTTTTTCTTCCTTTTCTTTGGGTTTGGCTGGCTTAATTTGTATGCAGGGGAAGTGACAGAAAAACCCAAAAGATTGAGGCATAGGACTGCTTTATGTCCAATTCCAATTGTTGTGCTTCTTTAGTTATAAACTCCTTAATTTTTCTAGTGGAGTACTATTTACTTGGAGGCCTCAGACACACTTTTGAGCAGCATTTGAATCTGAATAGTCCTTTTCAAAAACCTTAAGAATATGCTTGCTTGCATCTGGCTTGACATGGATGGGACATCTCCAGCACATGAACCCTCTTCTGTTTTGTTGTCTTATTGATTACTTATTTTCCAACAACGATTTCTTACTTTTTTTTTTGACCGTAACTCTTTCAACAGCTCTTATTTCGGTAGTTCATTTTTCATCCTGAGCCAGGATCGAACTCTCCATGAGATTCATAGTTGCATTACTTATAGCTTCCTTGTTCGTAGACAAAGCGGATTCGGAATTGTCTTTTATTCCAAGGCATAACCTGTATCCATGCGCTTCATATTCGCCCAGAGTTCACTCCTAGAAATATAGCCATCCCTGCCCCCTCACGTCAATACCATGAGCCTCTTATCCATTCTCAATTTAGTGGAATTCTCAAGTGCACGATCCACCATATATCTTATAACCATCCCATTATAAGAATAATATTGATTTTAATCAATATTGCCATAAAGGTTAGGTGATATTAAGAGGAAAGAATATACCTGATTGAACTCTTTCAACAGCTCTTATTTCGGTAGTTCATTTTTTAAGGTTGAAGAGTTCTTGGACCATTGTTTAGGAGTTAGCATAAAGTAAGAGCAATAAAGGGCTTGTAAATCTGTACCCTGACCTATGTCGTATTTTTTTTTGCAGCAGGAGAAATGCATTTGAATGTTATGCACAATACTAGAGAATTTATGTTCGTTTGCCTGATTAGTTTGGTATGAAAATGATTGGCACGCAAGGCTTTGGTTTGGTTTTAGGTACTTTCCTCCGTTGCATTATCGTAATGATCACTGAACCTTCGATGATTTTGGAAATTATCCCTGGCCTCATTTCTAGCTGGAGATCAGACAAGTTAGACGATGCTGACATTGTCTCTTGAGTTATGCAAATATTGTTAACGAATATAATTTTTAAAACGTTTACTCTTTTTTTTTTTAAGTTCTGTAAGCTATGTTGGGAACTCAACTGTGTAAGGACTGCTTTTGGAATAGTTGTTGCTGAGACTCAACAAAAGAACTTAATTTTTCATGGTAGAGTTCCTGGTTATGGTTTTTTTATGTTAGTGAGTATGAGGTGCTCTTAGTTGACTGTTAAATTGTTCCCTTCTCAGAATTTCGGGTGATTCAGTTCTAGTTAATGTACTTCGATGAAACAAATTTACATGTGAAATAATCTTTGAATTTATTAGCTTTTTCTTGTTTGGTAGCTGTTTTTTTTTTTACTGTAGTGAATCTATGAGTATTTGAAGCCATTCGATGGGCATAATTGTTACTCTTCGGTCACTTCTTTGCAACATTCTCTGCTGGTCTAAGTTATTTAAATCTGGGGCAAATCTTGTTCAACACTTGGAAGGATCATTAAAAAGCAAAAGGGCACATCTGTGTAAGAAAAGTATATGCTGAAATTTGATTCATCTTTATGACAATGCAATGTTTTCCCCTATTTTTAGTCTTCTATCTGATTTTTTTGTCAGTATAGTAGGCAGCACTTGATGTTATCTTGCTGATTTCTCATTTAATTTTCTTTGGATATTTCTTAGTTCCATAAGTTAAATAAAATGGTTCAGAGTTCATGCTAACTTAGGCCACAAGAAAAAGAAACAGTTGAGATAGGGTAACGGTCGGATTTATTGTTTTACAGAAGACCATTGTACAAAGCAATCCTCATAGCCAATCTGATATAGCCTTGGCCCACTTCCAGGGTTTATCATCAGAATAGCGCTCAAGTTTAAGAACCAACGTGGGAGGAAATTACTTTGTGTCTGTTGAAACTGATGCATAAGAGAGCAGGCATTTAGCCCTATGCTTTTAAGTTCTGAAATCTGTTTCATTATTTGGGTGGTAGGAGGTTATCATTGGTTCACTTTACATGAGAAAAGGGATATTTTTTGGTCACTCTGGTCATGGGATAAGTTTGGGTTTATACGTGTGACAATATTGCGATGCTGATTTCCTTGGAATTGTTCCTTATAGATATTACTGATGGGAGAATCAGCTGCTTAAGGCTTTTTCATTAGTGTTTTCCACCCCTGCTTGTTTTGTGTTTTGCTCAGACACATGTCAATCCAGTTAGGGCATATCTCATTTTAGGCTGTATCAATCCACGACTCTAATTAAGTTCCTGAAGTTATAAGTTTTTGTGTTTGAGCAAACTATTGTCTTTTGTATGCCTGTTTAGGTTGCTATGAGATGTCTGCTGGAAGAAATGAGGAGTAGCAGTACGAGATGAAACTACATACCTGACATAGATAGATTAACGTTATCTTTGCAAGACGTTGAACCTAAGATTGAAACTAGCTGACACTAGTCACACTACCAATTTTAGGTCAGCTAGTCACACTCCCATTTTATGGATGTTACGGGATATCACTTTAAGATTGGACCAAGTATTGTTTCCACTAGGAAAAAGGACAGACCAATGAAAAGCTACATAATCTTTTAGAAGGATGTCGAGTGATTAGAAAGTGTGTGATCCTTTGTGTAGTTAGTGTGATCACAGAAGATTCCCAGATTCCTCTTCTGGATTGTTAATTCCTGTTCGGTCAATGAGCACATCTAGTCTTGACTCCAAGCTCAGAAGCACGGACACTCTCCCGGGGTAAACGAATCCGTATCCCAGACGTATCGGACACCGATACGCTCGAACACGTTCCCGATACGTGTCCGATACGTGAAAATTGGTATCCGAATATTCAATTATTTTCCGATACGCTCGGATACGTTTTTCTAAGTCGGATACGTTTTCTGATACGCTCGGACACATTTTCCAATACACTCCGACACGTTACCGATACATTTTGGGACACTCTATGGGTCATAATGCAAGTTTTAAAACTTGAAATGGGGTAAAAATTGTAATTTTTAAATCTAAATAGAATAATAAAGTGTAATAACACATATGTCAGACAAATAAATATTGTTCATCTTCTCCCTTCAACGTTAAACCCAAATCAGCCCTAAAAAATTTTATTCTCACTTTTTCTATTTTTTCTCAGTTTTTTAGGTATATATATAAATTTAATATTATATAACGTATCCCCCAACGTATCGTGTCCTAATTTTTGGAAAAATTACGTATCCGCGTATCCGTGGCGTATCGTGTCCATATCCCGTGTCTTTTAGACTCCAAGAACAACCTGACGACGATTATTGTATTTCCTACACTACTAAAAAAATAATGTTCTTTTTTATTTTAATCTTAACTAGATTCTTAACCTGCCAATTATTTTAATTTTAAGCCTACTCGCCTATTTGTTGTATTCATAAGATGCAAGGATAATCCTCGGATTCTTTAGCTTTTTGTAGTTTCTTAATGACTGTTTCGGAAGCGAACTAATTGAATTTTCGTTTCCTCTTCTTTTCCTTTGAACGTATGATGCAGGCAACTGACCAGTCATGCCTAGGGGGCCACTGCAAGTTTCTAAATAACAGATGGAGAGAGAAGGTTCCTGTTATTTTTCAATGAATGAAGGTAGTTATGGTATTCCAAGGTACAAAATTGGGTTCAAATTTTTTGAAGTACATTGGAACCGGTAGGAAATAAGTTTCCTTGAATTTGTTTCTGACTTGCCAATGCCATAACATTATGGGATCAAGTTGTTCCACAAAACGTTTTTAGCATATCTAAAGCCATATCTCATCTGCTTCTTTTCCTGTCTTTTCCTTTTCAACTCACATGAGAATATCTTGCACGGTATGCATTTAAGCATCACTACAAAAGAACCAGGATAATTCGAGTCTATCCTATTCATTCTTATTGACATGATACATTATTAGATAGATTCCAAAATTAACGTACTGGATAGGACACAAAGACGAGAAAAGATAGATACATATTGTTTGTAGTCTTGCATGCTTTAATTTTGCGATAAATTAATTAGTTGACCGTGATAGCCAAATTCCCGTCTTTTTTTTTTTTCAGTTTAATGGGACTATCCTTGCTTACACTAATCCAATAACAAAAGTTTTGGAGTAGCTCTTCTGACCAAACAAAAGATATGTAATTGTCAGCAAAGTTCCTATAGCGCAAGAAAATGGCCTGCCAATATTGGGTCATTTACACAAAGGGATGTAAAATTTGCAGAAACCCGAATAATTACACAACATTTGCTTTATGTAACCCACTTAAATGAATTTTCTAGACTCACGGATTTATCAACATCACAATGACAATATGGGTGGGTGTTGGCGCTGCTGCAAAGTTGCTCTATTGTGACCTGAGTCAATGGCGGCTCCAGGAACTTATCTTGATAGGACAATTTTCCTCCTTTTTTGTATTTTCTCACCTTGGAAGTTGAATTGCATAAAACCAACCCTTAATAAAATTAGTTAAGAGTATAAAGTTTTTTACGTTCCACAGTTCCACTGATCACCTGAATTTCCCCCAACTCTAGTTTAGAAAACTAAGACCTAATTTTTGATATGTTCTCTTGTGAGCTACATTGCTTCTAAAAACTAGACAAAAAAAATTATATTCTCCTCATATGTTGCAAAAGGGGCACGAGATCATATTCTTATATACTTTCTCCTTCATCTCGACGGTGTCACGTGAAAATTTTCATTCGCACTTGTAATTTTGTACCCAACACTGGATGCCTCTGTATGGGTTTTTCACTTTGAAAGGAACAACTGGCTGTATATGTGACTCAATACATACAACGGCCCTACAGTTGGTGTTGCATACGGTGATACGGCCTCACTTTATTTATCACTACCCTTTGCAATCCAGTTTTGCTTTGGAAAACTTTATTTATCACTACCCTTTGGCAAATCTGGAAAGATAGAAACAAAAAAAGTTTTGAAAATTTTGATGTTAGTCCATCAGTTAGCTCCAAAGCAATTTGGAGTTATGCTCATGAGATTGACGAGGCCTTTAAACCAAATCTATCAAATGATCTACGAAACCAGAGACTTACTTTGTGGACTGCACCTATTGCAGGGGAACTCAAGCTCAATACAGACGGGTGCTGGTATGATAACAATAGAGCTGGCTTTGGAGGCTTATTCAGAGATGATAAAGGAACTTGGTGCCTGGGATACTACGGAAAATCCATTGCCGATTCAAGTCTTGAAACCGAAGTGTGGGGTATCTACAAAGGCCTCACTATTATTCTGGAGAAGGGATGGTCAAATGTGAAAATTGAATCTGATGCACTAGTGGCAGTTAATCTCATCAACGAAGGTCCCAACAGCAACCATCCATTGAGCACTGTCATCAATGATGCTAAGACGATCATGGTTGGAACAAATTCAACTTTATCTCATGTCTACGGAGGAGCCAACGAATGTGCGGATCACCAACGAATGTGCGGATCACCTAGCTGAAATTGGAGCTGGGCAAGAGGAGGATTTCAAGATTCTACCTACTAGCCCCCTCTCGATCAGAGAGTTTCTCAATAGAGATTGTCTAAATCTTAGGCAATTCTTGGACTAAGGTTCTTGTTTTGTACTCCTCTCGATCAGGGAGTATTTGGGACTGCCTTGATCTATGTGGCAAAACTTTGTTATTCTCTAGTTTAGTTTAATATCATTCCGAAGTACCAAAAAAAAAAAAGATAAGGCTACGTGCATTCAACCATTTCAAAATGTAATGGAAAGCGGGATTCTTGTGACTTGGGTTTATTTTTTTATTTTTTTGAGTTTTAGTGATCTGTATTTCTGTCCAGGTTAGATGGTATTCAAAGTGGTACCATGTGCAGATTGCAGGGAAAGCAGAGACAAAGGGTCCAGATATTGCAGTGAGAAATCACTCACTCATTCATCCATGCTTTAAATATGAGAGGTTAGTGAGTCCCACCTTCATCAGCCCCACGGGGTCTCAACTGCAATTATTTAATTTATCTTCGTACCAAACTTTGAATGACCTTAATTTTATCTGTCTAGTGTCTGGTGCATGGAATCTTCAGGCCAACACCAACCTTGTTTGTGGAAACTTCGTATGAAAACTATGGTTTTGTCATTATATTCAATTATAATTTTTTTGGCAGTTTTTGTGATGGTTCAGAGCAATAACATATGGAACATAACCTTAGCTTTCTCAGGAGGTTGGCATGCTTTGGGTCTGAAATGACTTTTATCCCCAAAATGAAATCTATCAGACCGAGGCATGATGGTTATGTTTTTTGCAGAGTGTGTTTAGGAAAACTTGTGTCTAGAAGTTTGGAACTTTGATTTGTTATAGGAAAAGGAAAATTACATGTTAGGAACTAAACGCTTATTATTACTGTAATTCAAGCTTGCATTTATATAATACTTGAACCTTCGAAGTCAAGCTATTTGATAGAGGCTCATGGAATTAGTAAGCGCTTTCACCTCGCCTCATTCGTCTTGACATAAATCTTCGTTTGGATATGGATTTACGCGGTAGTGGCAGCAAAAAGCTAGGCCTATTTTGTTGAAGTACTTGTGCGTTTAGGAAGGTGAAATGTTCTGAGAATTCTTGGTTGACCTTTGACAATAACTTAAGCTGTTTAGTGTCACCTTTTACGCACGTTATGCTTGGCATTAGGTGCAACCATCACTTCATTAGTAGGGATGGCAATTTCCCCGTATCCAGTGGATACCCGCCCCGCTCCGCCCATACGGAGGCGGGGATCACCCATAATTTCCCCAATAGTAGTGGGTATGGTAGGATAGGAAGAAAACTCGCTCGGGTATGGAGCGGGGATGATTCTGTAATCCCCACCCCCGAATACCCGTACCCGCCCCATACCCTCCCCGTACCCGGTTATACATACTATATATCCTATATATATTATATATATACAAATAAATAGGAACATGCATATAAATCTTGAGTATAGTTATATAAGTAAATAGGAACATGCATCTATACTCTACCCATTGCCATCCCTATCCATCAGGCTCAATTCATCAGAGCTTGTCAGCGATCAATCGTTACCAAATACAACATGGACGTTGCAAAGTTATGAGAATGTAAAGGCCGGTTTATGGCATACTTCTCCTTTCGGATCTCATAATCTATAGTACGTAAAACTAGAGGTGGCAATTTGAACCCATTTAAATGAATCCGCCCAAACTCATCCAATTATAATCAGTCCAAACCCACTCATATTATATTATGGGTTGATGTGGGTTGAACCCATATTAACCCATATCTAGATGGGTTTATATGGGTTGAAAATGGGTTAGGCACTCCAACCCCCAACCCCTCTCTCCCCTACGTGGGATCCCGCTTTTTGCCCACGCCTCAATATTTCACGTTCCATAGGTTGTTCCCCTGCTCTCTCTCTCTCTCTCTCATATATATATACATGTGTCTATATTTATTCTGTTAATTCGATCCAATCGTTGGGTAAAAAGTAAGAGAATTAAAAAGTAAACTATTTAGGATGCAGCCACCAGTCTCCACCATCTGACTTAATTGAAACCATTTGATTGACTATTCAGTGCAACAGGGTTAAAATTAGTTTCTGCAATTTTGAATCTTGTATTTTGAGAGGAAAATGAAAAGAAAGTAGAGAGACGGGACAATAAAATGAAAGGAAAAGAGTTAATTTTCTAATTAGTTGAGGTGTGGAAAAACTGGTCCGGACATCCGGTTATTAAAAGAAAAAAAAACTTTCTTTTGTTTGTTTGGTTTTGTTCTAAAACAGTGCTCGTGTCATGCCGTGCCGCATTTAAAAGTGTTGCGCGTGCCGCGCCCGTGCCAGTCGGTCCCATTTGACACCTCTAACATTACTCTCTCTCTAAAATAAATGTATTTTTCATTTGCCATCCTTGGATTTGGAAAAATTACGGCATCCTAAGTGCATTTGCGTGGAAATGTCTGTGAAATTAAAACAAAGGAGGAGTTTTGAAAAAAATTTAGATGTTCACTCTCTCTCTCTCTCTCTCTCTCTCTCTTGGGGAGTCCCACCAATCACGATTCCTTCAAAATCACCCTTGGAAAAAAGAGAAAAAAAAAAAAGGAAAAATGGGTTGGATCGGGTTTGACTTACCCATATTCGACCCAACTGTTATTGACTCATATCCAACCCACAACCCATATCAACCAGCCAAAACCCACCCGTTGTCACCTCTAGGTAAAACTATTCTCCTTGTGTTTTTCTATTGCTTCCTGTAAGAAGTCAGTCAAACCGGAGCATGCTTTTCCACGGACTTCTCCAGTAGTGTCTTTCTCCAGGCTTAGGTCTGCTATGTTTTTTTTTTTTCTCTAATGCTTAGGCTTGCTTGTTGGAAGCTTCCTTTTTGCTACCACGAAGCCAACCCAGGCAGAAGATATTTTGACAGAAACGGCTATGGGGCAAGGTGGTTTTGTTGTGGTTACTATCCCGCTGAACCTTTTTTTTTTTTTTTTGAAAAGGCAATTCAATTTCATTCAAATAACAGCCCGAAGGCAATACAGATTTTCTCATAAGATATAAGGATGAAACCAAACACTATCGAATCTTTGACACAAGGCACTTATTGCAAATGCAGGCCCGACGAAACGAAGGTACTTAGAACTCGTCGCAGACAAGATAGCGGAGAGTCTAACGGGACGTCAGGACCCCCAGCTCAAACTCTTTATCTATCTCGAGCTTTGTTGTTACAGTACAATAGAGTTGAATTGCTCCTCGTCTTTACACGTGTTTTTTTTCTCATAAGAGACTATCATTTTGGGACGAATATCCACTGTATGTGGTATATACTACCTCCGTCCCAATTTTATAGTCCCTCGTCCAATCCTAAACGGATAGAAAATCGATTATATCTTTCAATCGATAATGATTTTTATATCTAATATGGATATTGTTTGATAGATCCCGATGAAAACTATTAAATAAAGTTTTTAAAATCACTTAAAATATTATAGACTACAAGATATAATACATTGAAAAGTGACACGAACTCCCAAAAGGGATTATAAAATTGGGACGGAGGGAGTATTGACGTGCGATAGGATTTGTGGGACTGGGCCCTATACCCTGCAAAAGGAAGACAACAGTAGTAGACAAGTGGGAGAAAATTTTGGGTGCCCATAGGGTACCACGCTGTCACGCACACGTGGTACCCAAGGCCAACCACAAGCTGCCAACAAACTCTTGTGTCGGTCCTTTGTCGGCACCAACTCTTTAAAAAGTTAACATGACAAACTGCGTGTAAAATTCTATCTTCTCTGTAATCAGTCCCCATTTTCTCTTTCCCCTCTTAAATTCACTCTTGATTTTTCAGATCAAAAAAAAAAAAAAAAGCTCTTGATATTTTCAGTTGCTGCATGTGGGTAGAGAAGATAATAGAACATTCTTACTTCCAAACCCGAGTTACCTAAAAGAGATAGCACTGTTCCCGGCGCCGGCAGCAGTGTCGCGTGGAAGACGACTGTTACGACGGAGGAACTTTGATGATAGGCCATCGTGGCCATCGTGACGGTTATCGATGACACCGCGCTACGACGGCGGCAGTGACGCGAGGAAGCCGACTGTTACACCGTCGAATTGTGATTATACACCATGTGCAAACTGCAAGTCTCGGAAGAACATTTTCAAGAGATGGTGATTGAAGGAAAACATTTGGGTTAATCCAAGTTGGGAAAAACTAGAAAAAGACACCATGAAGACGTGGTTCGATGACGAATAATCCAACGACGAAAACAAGAGTTTTGCAGAAAAATGGAGGTTTTCCGATCTGTGGATTTTCGGGTAGGAGAGGTCTGAGAAGAGAGAGAGGAGAGAGAGTTCAACGAGCAACAAAATTACAGTAGTATTTCGAGAATAAGGGCTGGAAAAATCTCAATTAGATTTGTGGTTTCGGGGGGAAATTTTTCCAGTACATGGTTTTGGTGGAATTGCGAGAGAGTAAAGTAAGAAAGATGAGTAATTTAAGTAAGAAAGAGAGAAGAAATCAAATCTCACGGCCGTTTGTTACCGTTTGGTGCTGTGTGGAGAATGGGCCCACACATGAATTAACTGGCAGTTTCTGATTGGCCATGGGTACCACGTCTACGTGACAGACTGGTACCCAATTTGCACCTAAAATTTTCTCGACAAGTGGGCTCAGGAACTCCATGGACTCACAGAATGTCACGTGAAGTGCACGCTTGCACGTGAACTCCCACACCCCAAAACCTAAACCTTAACCTAAACCTAAAATCAATCTCCATCAAGTGTCATTCTGGATCAGATCTGAAGGCCCAGAAAATTAGTTACAGTATTGTTTCCCAAACTCCTGGGCCAGCCAGGGGATGACACACGTCAAACCTTTCTTCTCATGATTTTTGTTTGTCACAAGGCAGCCGCACATGCACCAAAGAAGAAAGAGAGAGAAGGAGAGGGACCCACTTGGATAACACCACCCAAAACCCAACCCAAAATCTCTTTCTGGGCCAGGGAATGGTCCACGTGGACAGCACCCATTCCCCCTTTGATTGATCAGTGGGGTCCACGGTAGCCATCAAAATTCCAATTCCAATATTAATATTCTTTTCTAGCTGGGCTCAGTATATGATATGATAAGCTGTCAATTTTGCTGCCATTGAGTAGTTGGAAGTTAATAGCCTAGTACTGTATTAAAAATGCTTTGTGCTTCGATTCTCAATCATCGCTCTTGCGGATTTTAGTGATTTGAGATGTGGTTGAAAGAGTCTCCCACGCTCGCACACTCGAATTATTTATACTAGGAATCAACATCTCTAACTTCACATTGAGGAGCTGTATTCCGCTGAGGATTTGTCTTCCCTCCAAGTTTAGTTCGTAAAGAGTAATTAGTGTAGTTTCAGCGGTCCAAAAATACTTTAAATGGTTTAGATTTAATAAAAAATTTAACAAGTAAGAATAAACTCTTAATGGCTTACAGGCTTTCCTCAAAACTCACAGCTAGTCCTCTTTATTTAATCTGATTCCCAAGCAGCGATACGTCTGGATGTAATACGCAAAGCAATAGCTATGTACAGGTAGCTGCTTAGGTTTTGTTTGTATGTTGCTTTATTTAACCTGAACCTTCTTTTTGTGTTGTGAAAAAAACATATTGGAAGCCGGCTCTATACAAAAAGAGTCTTTAATTTTGTATAAAAGACGGTTCAAGTTGAATAAAGCAACATAGTTATTTCTAGAGCCTAGGCGATGAGTATTTGGGGGCTAGTTGGGTTAGTTGGGGCTAGTCGGAGAGGGGCTTCTAGCGCCTAGGCAATGAGTACTCGGTCTTCCAAACCTTCTTTTAGAACACTTTCATGAGGTCTTTTTTGGCACTAACCTCCCAATTTCTAGTAAATTACTCAGAAGAGATGTTTGCTCGGATGATGTTTTATTTTCCATCGTCTTTTCCATATCAAACGCTTGCCAATTCTAGTCCAAAGAATAACGGGAGCACTTAAAGGTCCCGTTCAGTTGCATGGAAAAAATGAAAAAAGATGAGAGAATCAACTTTCATGCAACTTTCTGTGTGATCGGATACTAGGAAAGTCCACAGCTTTAACTTTTGTACTAGAAAAATGCATCCCGTTAAAGATGAGAAATTTTATTTTTCTCGCAAAACTTATTGTCAATAGAACCTAAATGAGAAAATAAATTTTTTTTCTTTCACTTTACTTCACTTTTTATTCAGAAAACATTTTCCGTACAACATTCCCTGGCCGATTAGTGAATGGAGCCTATAAATCGATTTCAACCAAAATTATTGCAAATTCATCTGACAAAGTAACTTGTTATCACGTAAACTATGTGAAACCAACCCACAATAAAGAAATACTCTCGCCGTCCCTTTTTAAATTAGTTGCTTCATAAATTCAATTTATTAAAAAAATATCATCATTACACATTTCACATCAACTTTTACCTTCACTACACACCTTTTACATCAAATTTTCAAAATTATCTTCCACTTTTACTCGTTAATTCTTTACCCATTAACTTTTCAAATGGACAAAATAATAGTAATTGTACAAATTTTTACCTATTAACTTATAACATATATATTTATTAAGGGACAACCCAAAATAAAATACTTCAGTATTATAAAAATGGGGCGGAGGGAGTAACATATATGCAAAGTATCTCTAACAAGAAGACCGAAGTGAATTATTGAACACCCATATGATGAGCAAGTCAAATGACATCATTAATTCCATAAATCCCAATTTTCAAACCCCCCATGCTTAATTTTGTTCCAAAAACAGAAAGGGACATCACTCCTTTCAATATTTTTGATGACCTAAACAACATTATAATATTTCTCTCAAATTGCTATTGAATAGGGAAAAAAAAACATAATAAATCTAAGACGTGTTATGGTCAAACGTAATTGGATAACATATTCAAAACCCACAAAATGGCGTGTTCATTTCATTCTTGTGCATTCTCAAACAGAGAAATTGGAGTCCAGCTCTTCTCCAAATTCTTCAAATGGATAAAAAAAAAAAAAAATCCACTACAATGTCAGCCCCCAAAAGAACCTTTCCCGGCTCACCTTAATAATCGATACTGTTTATTTTGTTTAGTTCGTTGATAACAATAAATATTCCACAAATCAAGTTGAATACCTATCATGGATATAATTTTGTATCACATTTTTCTTCCAATAAATAAACTTACAATAATGGAGGAAAACCCCTTGTAACCATTTTTTGCAATGTAAATTCGTTCCGAAATCATAGCAGGCGATATGCGATCAATGTGATTTTCACCATGCTTGATGCTCTTGATAATTTCGAAAAAATAGATTTTCTGATTCTCTGAAGTGAGCTCAGAAAGAACCTTAAACGGATTGAACACGTCCTCTCCGGACTCCAGGATCTAGACTTGAGACACTGCACCTTATCTAAGACCTAGAAAAAGAAAATAGGAAATGTTTCTTACTTTCCTAACAAGCGCATGTTATACAAACTCCCAATACTCAAAACAAATACAGCAAGAGAAAACATTCTTTATACCGTCGGTATACAACCCTCCTTTTCCACCATCGCCATATGTGGGTCCCATTGTAAGTTTATTGTTTTGATCTAAACCGTTCATTTTGTATGGTCCGCCAAGTATTGCATCCATGCAAAAAATCAATTTGATCGGACAACAATAGATATATAAACTTTTGAATTTTGTTTTACGAAATGGACGATCAAGGACAGTTTAACTTTAAAATTCATGACCTTCCTTTTACAAAACAAAATCAAAATTTTGATACACATGTTGATGTCCGATCAAGGTGATTTTTACGAGCAATGAAGTACTTTGCGGGCTCTACAAAATGAACGGTTTAGATTAACATTTAATACACAATGAAGACCAAAAAAGCGGTGGTGGAAAAGAGGGATTTTACACCGGCGGTGTAATGAATATTCTCTCTTATAACAAACCCCTGGAAAAAACATGCCATGATATGTGGGAAAGTCATGCTATTAGTTGAGTCTAGCTTTAGAAAAAGTGGGATCCAATTATCAAAAGTCTAATCTCCTTTCCAAGTTGGGATGGCTTGTCTATTCAAGTTTCTGCTTTTACTCATTAAAAGATATTAATTAAGTTTTAAAAGTTTATAATATTGCATTTTGGCTCTTATACCTGAACTTGGAGATGTGTCCTAGCTCAGTTGGCAAAGCAGGTAATTGGCTCTTCATTTGGTGAGGGTTCAAATTCTACCCCACTCCGGGGCCTAACCTTTTAAAAAAAACAATTGGTATCATCAGCCAAAACGCGTCCTACTAATGTAAATATTACAAATTTGCCCTCCCCTTATACGTCTGTCAAAAAAAATTTATAACGGAAGCAGATCAACTTGTTTTCATTTTTTAATCATCTGAAAAATTTATTAAAAGACAAACCTGTGAGAAGATGATATTAGCAAAAATAAATTGGAAGTTCTGTACCCATTCACGTTCGTGTGTCCCATGACATAAAAAAAAAGCAAGCATTTAGGAGTTGTTAGGGTACGAGAGCAGATTGGTAATTTGGTAACACAACTCAAAAAACCACTTAGCGGAACAAGTTTTAATTTTAAACTAAAACTAAAGACCCAAAAAACCAAAAAACCACTTAACGGAACAAGTTTTAGTTTTAAACTAAAACTAAAGACCCAAAAAACTAAAAAATCAAAAAACCACTTAGCAAAACACCCCCTTAGAACACGACGGCCTGTTTGGCTGGAGTCAATGAGACTAGTATATGAAACTAATTGGATGTAGAAATTCCGGTAAAGAAATACTCCCTCCGTCCCTTTTTAAATGATCCGCTTGGGAAATGTGTATTTTTGTGAACGTTAAAAAAGGCACCTCCGTATAAGATTTTTATTTTTTTTGGCACCAAATTAAAGTACTCAATGAGCACTTTAATTTGGTATAAAAAAAATTAAAAAATTATATAGAGAAATATGTTTTTTAAGGGTGTGAAATTGCACGTATTCTCGTATGGATCACTTAAAAAGGGACGGAAGGAGTATCGATTATTGGGGATTTTTTTTTTTGGTACATGATTATCGGGGATTTGATTGTATTTTCCATCCCGGACATGTTATCCCCCAGATTTCTCTGTCTTCTTGGGTGGGGATAAATTTTAGACACCCCTAAATCTGTCCAAATCATACCCTGTGTTGGATGATCTTTACCAAAACACCCCCTGAGTAGATAATGGAATAGTGATGTTTCTGTGCATGCTGCAATGTATTCAGTTTGGTTTATATATGTTCTGTTTTCAGTGTTCCAGCCATATGAGTATGGCCCATTCTCCAGTACTCCTGTCAAACTAAGGGAACCTTTGGGACCATTATCATTTTTGCAATAATTATAGTACTTTTTCTTTTCTGTGTAAAACAAAAAAATGGCTTTCATGCCATAGCTATAGACACAAGGTATTTAAAAAAGGGCTTCCCAAATTCACTGCACTTAAAAACCAATGCTGCATGTCTCATCTTTGTTAAACTTTTCATATTACATAATAATGAAGAAATAAATATTAATAAAAAAGCTACAAAATGAGTAATGTCAATGTTTACTCATTTTAGAAATTAAGTAGAGACAACATGGACCCGTCTCCGGTAACCAAGAGATAGCAGTGTAACGTGGGTTATTTATTTACTGTGTTAGGTGTTTTAACAAGATCCCGTTAAAGACCCAATTAGGGGTTCTACAAATTGACTTATTGGCAATAAGTCGGTATAACTGACTTATTGAGTGAAATTGAATTGATGTATTATGAAAGAACGACATGTCTCATATAACACAATAAGTCAGTTTTATAGAACAACCCCAAAGACTCATTTAAAAATAATTTGGGCGGGTTTTGACTCATTGTGACCCAAATGATAAATGAGTCTTACTTTAATAACTGGCGTGTCTGGGTTTATAATTGTGTTTGGTTATAATTTGTCAAATTGTACTAAAAGTTTCCCAAAATAAGTCACGGTATTAAAAGTCAACTTTTAAAGTTTATCCATTTAAAAAAAATCACATTTTGTTAGTTTTGCATCAAATTTTTGTGACTTATCGGTTTTTCTCTATGAGAATAATTGGAAAAGTAAAAAATTATGACTTAAAATGCTAAAAGTTGGTCATTTCCAAAAAAAAAAAAGGGTAAAAGTCATAATTTTTTAGTTTAATACAGATTAAATCACAAAAATTTAACGCAGGGCTAACACAAGCAAATTTTT
Source organism: Gaultheria prostrata (assembly GCA_036023075.1). NCBI lineage: Eukaryota > Viridiplantae > Streptophyta > Magnoliopsida > Ericales > Ericaceae > Gaultheria > Gaultheria prostrata. The sequence continues at coordinate 6,565 of JAXBDA010000030.1, read as the reverse complement.
TTTGGAATAGAGACAAATTTTCACTTATTTTTGGAAAATTCAGTAAATGGACATGTGGCCGCCCACTTATACTCTTACCTTTACTATAGAGCTTGACATCTGTCTCTGAGTTTCTCCATGGTATGTGCCTCGTTGCTTCTGAAATCTGTACCTACTACCTATAGCGGGGTTCCTCGGTTCACTTGCATAATCGCAAGACTTTCGCCGCCTTCTACGAGTTCTTTACCCGATCCTCTTTCAATATACTCCTATGTATGTGTGTACTGGGTGCGTCAGTACATGTCAAGTTGAGAACTTTTTGGAAGTCAAACAGTACAATACAATTGATTGGGAAAATCATCACAGCTTTGAGAACGCTATTAAATGCATATGGATTAGCGTATGTTGGTGGGTTTGAGGAATTTGTCATTACCCAGAAGGCTAAAGTCTACGAAGTTTGGGAAATGTTGTTGGAGGACTCAAATTTCCCCCAAAAAATTGAATCTTTGGTGATGATTTTGGTGGGATTTCATTGGTTAGTAGTAGTGTGAGCTGATCTTGGGGGTATTCTTGCTTTGGGACTTAGTTTGATTTACTTTGAAGAGGTGGGTTTTTTTTCTCTCTCTTTTGTTCCTCTTCGCTCTTAATTGAATGACTAACAAGATGACAAAGAAATAAATCAATAAAGAAGTTTGATTCTTTATTGGCTGGTTTTGGAAATCTAATCTGGGTTTAACTTGGTTCACTACTAATGATTGATTTTGCAATAAAAAAAAAACCAATCAATAAAGAAGTTTGATTCTTCAAGATTATTGGCTGGTTTTGGAAATCTAATCTGGGTTTAACTTGGTTCTTCTACTAATGATTGATTTTGCAATAAAAAAAAGACCCTTACTTTTTTTGAACTCAAAAGACCTTTTGATAATGTTCTTTAATTCCTTGCGGTGCCATTAAAGAATTGGTTTTGACTGTTACCACCATTAATTATATCAGTTGTTGTGCTATTTTTATATTGCTGCTGATAAGGGCATGAGTAGTAAATGAGACTTTTCTTGAAAAATGTATGCACACACGCCGCGTGTATATGTATGTGTGTGCAAAATCCTTTTTCAAAGTCTGTTTGTGTTTTGCTGATGTTATACATTTGCTTTGGCTGTTTTGGGGTTCTTTTGTTTGCAGTAGGAGGTGGAGGATACTAAATATGGCCAAGTGCTCAAAATAGGGGCTTTCTTTCCCTTTTAGGTGTTTCACTTCTTCAAATCATGCCTTTATCTGAGTTTTACAAAATGGTTGGAGGGAGTCTTGAATCTGCTCAACAGAGAACCACCACCACTTCTTCAGCTGATCTGCCTCATTTGTGAGTTTCATTTCACATTCCATTTACCAAAAAAAGTGTTATATTTCATTTTATTCTAGTTTATTTAGATTTCTACTTTTCCCATACCACCACTTTTGATTTTTATCTTACCAAAAAACTTCTGATTTGTAGTATGTTTTTTTTTAGCAATAATTTTTGGGTTTGAATGCAGACCTGATAATGAATTTATGTTTTCAAATTCTTGTTTTACTGGCTTGATTTATCATAAGTTGTGTTTTGAGAAATTGCTGGTGGGTTTTTGAATGCAGACCTGAAAATGAACTTGTTGAACTGGTATGGGAAAATGGTCAGATTGTGATGCAAGGCCAATCTGATAGAGCTAGGAAAACCTCTTCTGCTATAAATTTTCAGTCTCAAAATCCGAAAATACGAGATAAAGATCGATTGAATGCTACCCATTCGAAGATGGGAAAATTTGGGGTAATGGATTGTGTTTTGAATGACTTTGCGTCGGAGGTGCCTTCAGGGGAAATGGGTTTGGACCAAGATGATGACATGGTGCCTTGGTTGAACTATCCCATTGAAGATTCCATGCCTCACGATTACTGCTCCGATATATTGCCTGAATTATCCGGTGTTACTATAAATCAGCTCTCTAGCCACAGTACTTTTGCCACAAACAACAAGAGAAATAGTTATAACCACACAATTAGGGGTTCAAATTATGTACAGAATGGTTCAGGTTTAGAACAAGCAAATGTAGCCAAGGTTTCTTCTTCAGAAATCGGTGAGGGTTCAGGATCAAGGAGTTGCCAGTTCTTTCCCTGGTCATTCCAAGAAAATCAAACGTCGAATCCCTCTCTTAGATCAGGAGTTTCAAGCATTATTAGCAATAATCACACCAATGCCAAACATGCTGTTTGTGGGGATTCCAATACCGGCGTAAAGATTCAGAAGCAAGATTCAATATTACCTAACTCTGGAATTATGAACTTCTCCCATTTCTCAAGACCTGCAGCTCTTGTTCACGCTAACCTTCAAAATGTAAGTGCTATCGCCACTCCCGTTACATTAGCCAAAGGGATTGGAGGTAAGAATAAGGAGCTTGCTCTGGGTAGTAGCAATTTTGTTGAATCCACCCTGATCAACTTAAGTAATGGTTTGAGCAAGGAAATGGATTCTCGTAGCCAACCTAATGCTGTGACACCGAAGGTAGATTCCATAGTGGTGGACAAGCCAGTTGAAAAGTTGCGTGCTGCTGAACACTCTGAAGCTGTTTGTCGACAAGATGCTGTTAAGAATGGCAAGGTTCTTAATCAAGTTGTTGGTGAGAAGACTGTAGAGCCAGTTGTGGCTTCGTCGTCTTTATGTTCTGGAAATAGTGCAGAGAGAGCTTCTAATGATCTGACCCATAATTTGAAGAGGAAATGCCGCGAGACTGACGACTCTGAAGGCAGAAGTGAAGTATGTTAAAACTTGGGGTTGTCCCGTTCTGTTTTTCAGATTATCTGATTCGTTAAATTTCATGAGACAAAATTAACTAATGTGCAGGATGTGGAAGAAGAATCAGTGGATATAAGAAAGGCAACTCATGTTCGACGAGGTACAGGTTCCAAAAGAAGCCGAGCGGCAGAAGTGCACAATTTATCAGAAAGGGTAAGCAAATCCACCCGAAAGACTGATAATGAGGCTGATACCGGAGGTTATTGTTATTTGCATTTTTGGGATCTAGGTTGGTTCCTAAGTTTGTTTTTTACCAACAGAGACGAAGAGATAGGATCAACGAAAAGATGCGTGCCTTACAAGAACTCATACCAAACTGCAACAAGGTAAATATTTCTTTTTCTTTTTGTCACATTAAGACGGTCATTGTTTGGTAATTATGCTTATTGTATGGTTCATGCCATTGCCAGATCTCTATAGCATCATCTTAAAGCTTAATTTTACTTCATTTTTTTGTCTCCTGCAATAGGAATCAACTCATGGGTAGAAGATGTAATATGCATGAGCTCCTACCTCTACTTTCTTTCTGAACTTCTACTCCTAAGATATAGATTGATTCCTTTAAATGCATGTTACATGAGTAGACGTATACGAATCATGAACTGCATGATTTAAAAGGTCATTTCTGGTGCGGTGGTGCCTTTCCCTTTTAATTGCAAGGTTCCAAGCATGGATTGGGTAGAGTCTCAAATGCTAGTACATTTTTTTTGGCTTTTTGCACAAAGTGGCAATCTCGGACTCAAACCCATATACTCATGCTTAGCAGTTTGATATTGTACCAAAACAACATGAAACGATCCATAAAACAGTTTGCATTTGCGATTATGATATTTTCTTAATGACTGATTTTAACTTTTTGCACTGTCAGGTGGACAAAGCTTCAATGCTTGACGAAGCCATTGAATATTTGAAGACACTTCAACTTCAAGTTCAGGTGAAGTTTCTCTTTTGCTTTATCTAATGTATTTGTCATTTGACTTGTTTTGAAAATTTGAATTTATCAACTATAAGTACATGGTGTAGGTAATGGTAAGTGTCTAAGCATCAAACTCATCTAATTCATGGTTTCAAGGATACAGGCCCTACAAAATATTTCTGGATATCCGTGATTTTATTTTCTATTGTAAATGGTGTTCACAACGTGAAGCATTCATGCATTATAGGAGATTGTAATGCAAAACTTTGTGGTACACTTCAATTTCTAGATCTACTTTGATGGAGGATATGTTAATCACACGGGTCCTGACACACATCATTGTAACGTGGTTATCTACGTCCTTATCATATTGCATCCTTTTGAAGATCATGTCTATGGGAGCTGGGATGTATATGCCACCAATGATGTTTCCAGCAGGAATGGCCCAACTGCATGCAACTCATATGGCCTGTTTTTCGCCGATGGGAATGGGTTTTGGGATGGGTATGATGGACATGAATGGTGGATCTCCAGGGTGCCCCATGATTCAGGTGCCCCCCCTTCAAGGTGCACATTTCCCTGCACCACATCCTGCTCCCATTTTTGCGCCCAACAGTTTCCAGGGAATGGCTGGACCAAACTTTCAGGTTTTTGGGCATCCAGCACCACATTTGCCTTTCTCAGGAGGGCCTCCGACTAATTCATATGGGGCACTGAATGCCTCTGGGATGGCTGCTCCAGTGGAAGTTCAAAATTCAGCTCCATCCTCAAACCCAAAGGATTTGATACGGAATGCTAACCCACAAATGATGCAGAATGCTAATGCCAGTAGCTCGATGAACCACACATCTACTCAGGTTTGTGCTTTCTTCACGTAGTTATATTTATTTTATATTTATTTTCTCCAAGTCGTCGCAGTTCCTGAGTTAAAAGAAAGTAAATTTGTAGAGATATGTATGACAGAGTTTGTATTCTGTGACGAACTGACAATTAAGACTCATTACTGATCAAATTCACATTTTTCCCTTCCGGAAATCCTGCGACAGCAATGAATCCATGGACCAAGTGGAATAAATCTGTCAAAACTTCCTATGTATAACAAGTAATTCTTGATGTTGTCATTTGTCAAAACTTCTTATGTATAACAAGTAATTCTTGATAATGTATGAGGAAATGGAATGGGATTATGATGCTATGGCACCTGGCTCTTCTTATGTATAACAAGTAATTCTTGATAAATCTGTCAAAACGCCCTTAGTTTCTTTCTTCATGTCTCCGGAGACTATGACTATAGCGTGTCATGGTTCACATCTCGAGCATGGAAGGACTATTTTAAGTCTCGTACTTGAAGATTGAGAACAGCAGAATCGCCGGGCTTATTTCCAAATCAAGCTAATCTGATTCCCTAGGAGCTGGAGCCATAGGAGATGAAAGAGTTGACTTTACGCTTCAACAGTGGACATAGGTATGAGATTGACTGCGGAGTCAGAATCAACCATCACTCTCTTCACAGCCACCCCATTCATCTCTGCTGTAGAGTTTGATTCTTAACTTGCTTGCTGTTGCTACAGTCTATAGGTGCACACTGCACTAATGAAAAGCTATCAGTAGTGGCCCAAATTTTTTTCGACTCCTCATGTCAAAGATAATAGTGATTAATGAGCTCCTATCTTATTTGCCCTTGGGATGATTGGGCCTTTGGTAACAAGGAAGCTTTTGGATTTTGTTGTTGGGCCCCAGTGAGGTGCTAAGTTGCCTATGCTGCACTTAGACTCTTGAGGTTCAATATTATGAATTCTCAAAAAAACAAAAATGTTCAATATTATAGCTAAGGGTACATTTTTATTTAACTCTACATCTTTAGGGTATTCGGCGCTCTGCTAGAATTGAACAGCTGTAACTTGTTACTAGATACTCTATAGGGTAGAACTTAGAAAAATGTTACTCTGACAAACCTTGGTTGTTCGCGTGTTCCTTCTAGAGCCGTTGGAATTGTTTCTGATCTACGACATATCTAGATATTCTCATTTACTGATCAACACTTATGTCACTATTGGCAAAGTATAATCCTTGAGGAAAATTCATTTCAACACTTTTGGATTACCATATTGCTAACCGTAACCTACTCAGATTCTAGCAACTATGCAATATTACTACTCTTTATCGTACTACTTTTCCTCCACTTCTGTAATTTGACCACCCGTGTACTTTGGCTGGCTGAGGTCCGTTAAACTTGTTTTTTCGAACGGTGTCAGGTACCAAATGCGGGTTTCGGACAGTCTTCTTTGTTGCATAGAAGTGATCAAGCTCCCAACGGTGGCAGCCGCGAAGATATGAACTTGACTGAGGAAACCGACATTTTACATAGACCAGGTTTTTGGATGTGCATACAATCTGGCAATCATTTTTACGTTGATTTTCCATCGATGTGATTAAACCGTGACTGTTTCTATAAAACAAAAGCTGAATTTCAGCTGGTTTATGCAGGTTGTGACTGAAGTCAATGCGGAATCTTGTCATCAGAGAAGTGTAATCTTTTGCGGTCTTGGGCCTCTGAACCAATTTTCTTTACGTAGCTATAATGCTAACATCAGGAGGATAATATGTAAAAGTTATATCGATATCCGAGAAAAGTGTATTGATATCTGTGAAAATGTAGACCCTCTCTTCTCTCTCTCTCTATCTCACATACACGCGCGCGGCATGATTGTAAAATACAATGATAAACAGCAGGCCTCCACAAATCTCCATCTCTCTCTACTTCTCTCTCTCTCTACGGTCCTCTCGTCTTCTCCTAGCCGCCTCCTCTTCGGTCGCCGCCGGGGGGGGGGGGGGGGGGGGGGGGGGCG